>JAEBDU010000049.1:165400-244595 GCA_016802625.1 Heliconius numata | reverse complement strand
GGTAATTATTGTTTGCGTTCATTATTGAAAAACTCAAATCAGGTTGTGACCACTTTTAATTTTTTTTCAGTTTCACGCTTTATCCGGCATAGGTAAAGCAGGGCAGACCGAGCCGAGGAAACCTAGCCAACGGACCCTAGCCGAGAGAATCTAGTCGAGGACACCTAGTGTTGACACCATGATTAGTTTCCGCTCATAACGCAATGCCTTCAGAATTCAGCGAAAAATGCGCAACGGAGTGTCTTAACACTAGGTTTTGTTCTGCCTACCCTGCTTCATGCGTAATACAGGATGAAGTCGTCAATTAATTCCATTCCTCAGTCGAGTCGAAATATAGAATTATAGTATACAGGGTGGAATTGTCAGCACCACTTTAAATGAAACCACAGTTTTAACTACTCTATAATAGCCTAATATAATTCAGAAAAAAATTAATTCCCAAAAATGAAAAAGTTTTTTTTTTCAAACAAAATAAATAATAAAATTATCGTTTTAAAATAAAACGCCATTTGTAAAGTATAACATAGGCACGCACACACTTACCTGTCAAAGCGACAACGTCGCATACGTATGTGTGCGTCACACGAAATACAGGTATGGATAAAAATCGTGAAATGAAAAAAAAATCCTACGTCCAAACTGTTGAGGTACCGAGATTAATTTCTTTACTTTTGGGTTTGAAATATTTTACGCTATATGCAGTTTCAGTAAAAGAAGCGCTGCCTCTTCCACCCTGTATATAGTATACTCAATTTTTCATCAAATCTCTAAAATTAAAATCGATAAAGTGAAACTTAGATTCACCTACTTAGGGGATTTCTTAAAATTTTCAGGATTATAATTCAGTAAAATTGAAATCAAGGAGAAGTATAACTTATAAAAGTAGCTAAACTTTTAAGTAAAAATAAAAGTGAAGTTTGTGTATATAAGCACTCATTTTGTATGAAATTATCTACAAACACAACGTTGTAATATTTTTTTATGAAATACTTAGCTAAAAATGTTTTCTTATTGGACTTTTCATTTTTCGTTATTGTAAGTTCTCATTTTGTGCCAATTTTCATGACTCCAGGTCCATGGGGAGTCCCTATAAATTTTGCATCCAAAATTATGCAAAAATGTATATGTTTGCTTAGAAGCTTGATTTTTTTCTGGGCTTCTAGAGATATCTCTACGCGATCTTGAGATAAATGGTTTTGACATACGGACAGACCACAAAGGGTTATGTTACGGAATCTTAAAGACAGCTGGAGAATAATTTGGTTATGCATTCTGGAATGTACCCTTACATACCCTGGATCAAAATAATACCTACCAGAGTTCAAGTAGTACCTGTGACTAATGTAATTAACTTTGATTGTGTTAATCTATCAAATTAGAAGTGATAATAATCATGAGATTATTGGTATGAACCAAATAATATAAAAGCAGGTAAACAGATTATTCATTACAGAGTGCTCAAGATGGCGTTCAAGTTAGCTGGTTTACTGGTTGTGTGTGCGGTGATTGGGAGCAATGGTGAGTGGATAAATAGCGTTGTACATACATACACATACATATGGCCTGTCTCCAGGTGACTGCTGAAAGTTGCCGATTCGACTAAAAAGAAAAAAATCGAAGCGCAACAGTTTATTAGGCTTAACAGTTGGGACATTTTCTTCAACTAATTTAGATTTTACAAGCTTTTCTTATGTAGATTTTATGGGTGAGCAATAGGTCCCAATTATTAATCTTAATTAACTATTGTGCTTTCTTTTTATTTTTTTAGTTTAATGCAGGCAGGTTTTTTTATTTTAAACATATTTTTAATATTTCACATTTTTTGTAATAATTACTTATTGCAAAATCCGTTTGACGGACGCAAGCCGAGAAATGTTTCAGGGACAGAGTACCCTCTACCCTACCCACTCGGTATCATTGTAAAAGCCAGTAGGATAACAGCGTTAACTTCAAGTTAAAAATAATCCGCTCCTCTAACAGTGGGCAGCTACTGCTACCACCATTGCGTAATTAGGGGCACCGTGCACACACATGACACAAATATATAAACAAGTATAGGTACTACAGGTATATTTATAACAATAAGTACAAAAATAAAAAATAATCCAAGGAACCTAACAATCATTTTTGAATACATATTCAACGATACCTCACTTGACGTAGTTCGTCGATATTTTTTGACTTTTTAAGGTAGAATCAGTTTTTTCTCTGAGGCGTTCACTTCAGTGGCGTAGCTAGAGGGGTGCGAGCGGGGCGGTCGCACCGGGCATCAAAAGGAAAAGGGCATCAAAGTCGACGATCAGTGTGTTTTTTCTTTGTTTTTTAGACTTTATACCATTTTAAAGGGCATCAAGTCCCCCAAGCCGCACCGGGCAGCAAATACCCTAGCTACGCCACTGTACCTTTGTAGACACGCTCCTCGGCTTCGATACTAAAATATCATCAATCATCACTATCAGCCAAATAGCAGAAACGTCATAATAATGTAATGAATATCAATAAAAAATGTTAACTATAAAGTACGTCGGTATATAGGTACATTTCGCAGTACGGCGACAAAAAATTCACTAAAACAAATTGTTTTGACACTGTATCCTGCAATTAGCAGGGAATCCGGAGGAAATCTAGTATAGACACTACGTTACGAGATACGGAACTTTACGCCGTACATTGTTGTTACCTAAACCATGAAGTTAATTAAACAAGACAAATTGTTACAGCATTTCCAGTCGAAGACGATTGGTCCATTTTCTTCGACCATACAGACAGCTCGGCCCGTATCGTCGGAGGACAGGCTGCGGGCGTCACTCCACACATGGTGGGCCTCGTTGGGGGAGTCTTGGTCAGAAATTTGGTGTGCGGTGCTTCAATTATCTCGAACAGACATATCCTGACTGCTGCTCACTGTCTTACTTCATCGCTGGGTAACAACGGTGCTGTGAGCTCGTAAGTGCTGTTTTAGCCTCACGATATGTTTCCCAGTAGGGAAGGGGATCCTGTGTTAAGACATCCCCATTAGATAAGATATCCTCCATTCTCCACGTTCCGCTGATTTTTTAGGACTTGCGTGCTGAGTGGCGTAACACAACGCCGCGCTTTGCCCAGTGCAAAGAAATGAAATTAATAATTCATCCCCCAAACCCACATCGTCTCGTTTCTAGTCACACGCTTTTATACATTTACAAATATTTAAAAAAAATCACGACTTTGAAAATCACTTTTATATGTAAAGAGTTTTCACCCAAAATTTACTTTCAATTTCAATTTCTTGTTTCTTTCTTTTCTTTCAATTTCTTGTTAACAATAATACAAGAAACATAGTTATTTAAATTAATATTGTTTTCGTTACAGATCCCTACGAGGTATCATCGGCAGTAACAGCTGGCGCTCAGGAGGTACTCAGATTAGCTTCTCTCGTGGTGTCAACCATCCAAACTACCAGCCTTTGCCTATTTTGAAGAACGATATTGGTATGCTAGTGGCCAGCTCAAACATTGCCATGAGTAATTCTGTCGGTATTGTCCCCTTGAGCTGGAATTGGGTTGGAGCCGGAGTCAATACAAGAGTCACAGGTTGGGGAGCTACCCGTGTAAGTTTGTGTTGATGAGCAAAATATTGATGTATTTTATTAAATTTTTTTTTTTGGGAATATACTTTTTAGGGTTTTGCAAAGGTAAAAACGGAAGCCTTTATAGGATCCCTTTTGTCATTACTTTTTGATCATTTATGAATCGTTTTAGCTTCACTTTAAATGAAATGATTTGACCATGATTTTTCAATTAATTTTCATATAAAATGTTGTTACTTCCAGGCTGGAGGATCTCTTTCCACAAATTTATTACAACATAACGCCCAAACCATCGATGGCAGCTTTTGTATCACAGAAGTAGCAAGAAAAGCTGTTGAGTTGAGATTTACAGGCGTCCCTATTGTTGATCCCAGTCTTGAAATCTGCACTTTCCTCGCTTTAGGACAGGGAACCTGCAACGTAAGTTTTATTATTAATAAATTCATTTTTAGTAATTATTCTGGCGCTAAGCGTGTTGGGCATGTGTTCAATGCCTACTTGAGAGGATGAATTGTTTTCATTTTCCCACTCAGGCTAGACTAAGAGCCGTATTGAGTTCCATCACTCCATAGGAAATGTTTCAAATTGGATAGGTAATCTCTGTTCCTCCTACCCGGGAAACAGGAAGATATTTTTAGTAAATATTATTAGAAACAAGCTCTATGTAGAATTTGAAACCGATTTTGTTGGAGATTTTTACAAGACCTTAGCCAATTAAGCTATACGCTATTTTCTTGTCATGTGAAAATTCTAAGCGCTTGTTACAACATTAATGATTAAGAAGAATTAAATTAAAACAGGACGAGTTTGTTATTTTTTGACCTGACAGCTACTTCGTACACTCTACAACAATTCTTATTCATTATAATTATTATTTATATAAATATTTTTACAGGGTGACTCTGGCAGTGCTCTGACACGAGCTGACAACGGCCAGCAAGTAGGCATAGTGTCCTGGGGACTCCCCTGCGCTCGTGGCGCCCCCGACATGTTCGTCAGAGTCGGCGCTTACCGTGACTGGATCTTAACAAACATGAACTAAGATATTAACAATGATCGTTTTAATGTATAAGTCTTTTTTGCTTTCTAATAAATGTATTTATTAAATTATCCAAAAATGGTTATTCCTACTTACCTACCTTCATAATTTACATTGAGTTTTAAATTAAGCGTAATAATATAGTTTTCTTAAAATATTACTGAAGTAGTAAACTGCTAAAACATTTATGTACAGTTAGCTGATGATGATCACAGAGCTTAGTATCTATAAACTTTATAATTTAATTGTGATTGAAACCAATACTGCTATTCATCATTCCAGATTATATATTTGTCGTAGTCGATGTCTCAAACCCTCCCCTGTTGAGTACAACCGACACAGCTGTAGCAAAAGCTTTAATTTTGGAAAGTAAATTTTCTAAGAGTACTTAATTTATTCAGATTTTCCAATCAGAATTATGTACATACTATTTATTTATTTTTTTGATAATTTATCAGGTCACTGTCGACGACCTGTGCACACGTACTTCTAAATACATTATGATAACGTATCCGCTTGAGGCACCTACACCAGATTTGGGTTTACCCTGCGTGAACGAATAGACTAGCTCACTCTTGCTGTTTTGCTTAGTTTCATATTTCCTTTAATAAGAAATTACATTAAAGACTTTCATTGAGAAATTATCTGACACAAAATTAAAATAATTTTAATGAAATAATGTATAGATTTTAAAATTAAACAATTTTAGTACCACAGTACCCGAAAATCCTATCCCATAGGATAGGATTTGCTGTTAACAAATTGTACTTCAAACATTTTTTTACACTGACTTGTAGGTATTTTTAAAAGCTTTTTTATTCATATTTTCGTTAATACCTTTACATCTAATGTCATATTCGAGTGGAAAACGAAAGAACATCGTTCCTAGACATTAAATTCAAATTCAAATTCAAGATATTCTTTATTCAAATAAACTATAAAAGCACTTTTGAATCGTCGAATGTACATGTGAACAAAAAGCTACCACCGGTTCGGAAGGCAGTTCTGCTGAGAAGAGCCGGCAAGAAACTCAACAGTTGCTCTTTTCAAAGTCAATGGTATATTTTACTATTACATTAGCTGGCAGCTATCCTGCCTGACATTCAATAGACATTAATTCCATACATGCTTATCCTCTAAATATTCTTGAACAGTGTAATAAGCTTTACTTGTTAGAACCTTTTTCACAGATATTTTAAATTAAATATGAAATATAAATTTCAAGAATTTTTACTAAAACGAAAAGTTGAATTTAATTGTTAGGTATCGTCGAAGCTGTAGCATTATTTTAAAACTACACTTGAGTCGCAAGTCCCAGCACCTCTCACCCTGCAACGAAACGGAAACAGACACGGTGAATCCATTTAAGGCTAAGTAGTTTTTTCTCGTAATCATTTAATTTTTGTATTCTATTTGTAAAATTTTACTAAATTTTCTTAAAAATTAAGCTCTGCTCCATAATTAAAAATTAAATATCAGACATACAAAATCACTTTAATTAAATAGTTATAGTTTAGTTATATTTAGTAACATGGTTACGTTATAGTAATAATCGATCATAATTATCATAGATAACAATACAATTATTAATCTGGTATTTGTATATAAGACCGAGAAAAAATAATTATGCAAAACATATTAAAATGAAGTTTACAGTTGGATTGTTAGTTTTGGGCCTATTTGTTGGTAGTTATGGTAAGTTCTTTAATTTTTTAGTTTCTTTTTTATTTTAGTTTTTAGTGAACCTGGAAAGACACATATGTTCATGCACACAGTGCATGTTGAATGGCGGAACTTAACACCGCAATTCGTCCAGTTATTTTTTATTTTAACTATGTATAATGTATGTATTTCTATTTCGTATATCGAATTTAATAAGCTGAGGTTCGTATCTAAGACAAAGTGAGGTAAGTAGGATAATTTATTCCCTTGGTTTATCCCCATTGTGCATCAATGAGATTTAACCCCATTACCATCACCGATAATATTGCCATATGTATATAGGTCATTGTGGCGCAGCAGTGGCGTCATTTCGATTCCCACTCAAGGGAATGAATTATTTAAACTTCCTCTCTCTAGTAATAGGGCAAAGTGCTGCGTTGAGTTCCACCACGCCAGGCCACGTCTTAGGAATGTTCCTTCAGATAGCTTTTTATCTTAATATACGCATGTATGTATACGTAATCAACGGAACGCCCTACAATAATAATCTATGTTGAAAATTACTTTATTCTCGTAAATCTTTTCTTCCGTGATTAGGAACTCATATTTTTCTACCTTTCTACCTTTTCTTTCTTATAATATTTTATTTGAACATGTATGCATTTTTTTTGATGATTTTTTAATTATTTTGTGTGCAATGAGGTATTATTATCATAATCTGTTAAGCCGATAGATTATCATATGAATTGAACAATGCAATACATTTTTATTGATTATTGGGTTATAAGGTGATTAAATGAATTAAGTAAATCTTTTACGCAATTAGTTTAGGCCGTCACATAGTATTTGGTTTTTTATTGTGTAATTTATGAAGGTATCATGATTTCGTCATGCATTATTTAGTTTATTTAATTTAATCAGTTATGGTGCAGGGGCACAAGCGTGTGACTGTAAACGCGTCAGTTTATGGGTTCGATTTTCATTCGAAAAAATTTAATATTTTTATATTTCCATTTCCTTGCTCTGGTCTGCCGAAACTATCTTAATAGGAACGTAGTATCTTAACATTATCCTGGTTCCTTCTGCCTACCCTGTAATATCTTGAATAACTCGAATCAGCACTTGTTACGCCGCCAGGCACTGTTAAAGCGTCGGCTGTAGGATCGATTCCGACACCATTCAACAAGCTACAATGTCTTGAAAATTGGGCGGAAAATGAGAATCTAAACACTAGGTCCCCTCTGCCTACACTGTTATGTAGGAAAAAAGGGTGGATGTGCAAATACTAACATAACAAATTTTTCAGCCTTACCAGCTCAACAGGATGTTTCCCTCTTCGACCACACGGACTCCAGCGCTCGTATCGTCGGAGGTACGGTAGCGGGTTCAGTGCCCCACATGGTGGCACTTACTAGTGGAGTTCTTATCAGGGGTTTAATGTGTGGAGGTTCCTTGATAACGAATAAACATGTCCTGACTGCAGCTCATTGTATCGTACCTGTATCTATCGGGAGTAACTTGCTATCGTAAGTATTCATTTATTTCTTTTAGTTATATTTAATGTTTGTACCTTAAAAGCCCATTTGGACCCTAAAAGCCCATTTTAATTAGGAACCATTAGTTCCGCGGCCCGCGCGCATTTAAGAAGTTTTTTTTGTTAGTTTCACATTGTGTCAGGCATACAGTATGGTATTCAGAGGAAACCTAGTGTTAAGAAATGTCCGTCTTCCACTTTCAGCCGAATTCAATTAAGAAACTTAATTTTGCTTTTTAATTAATTATATTTTCCCTTAATGTAATCCATAATGCTGGGCGGCAACGAAATAGGTAAATCATCATCATACAATGATTAAATAAAAGTAACATTTCAATTTATTATTGATTTAAAAAATAAAAACATCCATATTACAGATCATTCCGAGGTGTCGTAGGGACCAATCGTTGGAACTCAGGAGGCACTCAAGTTGTCTTCTCTCGTGGCACCATCCACCCCAGCTACATGCCTTTACCAATTTTGAAGAACGACATCGGCATTTTAGAGTCAAGCGCCAATATTGATCTGAGCAGTACTGTTGGACTTGTCAGTATAAGTAACGTTTGGGCAGGCGCTGCAGTCGCTACTACTGTCAATGGATGGGGAAGAACCCGCGTAAGTTGTCATTTTTCATCACGTTTTTTCTCGAATAAAGGAACCCAGTGTGAACACGCCGTTACCTACACACTGCCTAGTTTTCAAAAATTCACTTCTTAAGTGGTGGACTCGATACAAAGCTTTGTTCCTTTATCAGAATAGAAAAAATATATTAATTTAAATATTTTTATTCCTTGGCGTTTCCTTGAGTCGGTAATCGAACCCACAACTAGTCGCGTTTACAGTTACACACTGGTGTTCCTGCGCAACCACGCCACTTTATTTATATTTTATATTTTAGAATTAAATAATATTATCCGCAACATTATTTTTTTCTGCAGGCAGGTGGAGCGATTTCAGCCGTTCTATTACAACTAGATGCTGAAATAATCGATGGAGAAACTTGTGTAAGACAAGTAGCTCAACGAGTTTTGGAACTTAACGTTAGAGGAGCACCTGTAGTGGACCCCGCCCTTGAGGTCTGCACGTTCCATTCTGCTGGACATGGAACCTGCAATGTGAGTATAAATCTGTGATCACCTTAAGGTTTTACTATAAATATTTATTATTTAACAATAACTGAAAACTCGACAGGTAGTAGGAACCGAACCTACCGATTTCTACTCGAGGCAGTGAAACATATTTATTTTCTCGCTTTGGAGCGAAAACCGAAACGAAACGGAATGTTGATTTCCGTCACTCAACACGTAGTACAAGAATTCAGTGGAAAGTGGAAAATGTCTTTAGTGGCACGGAGTGTCTTGACATTCGGTTCAAAGCTTCTCTCTGATATGGTCCACTTGCATTAAGGCTGTGGTGTTTAAAAATGTGTTGCCTATAGAAGACTAAGAACTACGTAAATGAAATAATATAATGCGCTTTTTACTCAGCGAACTAAGGTATTTTATTTGGTAATAAGACATAGCGATGGGTTGAGTTATTAATACAATAATTTTGTTCCAGGGCGACTCCGGAAGTGCTTTACTTCGAAGAGATAATGGTCAACAAGTTGGTATAGTGTCTTGGGGTATTCCTTGTGCCAACTCAGCTCCTGATATGTTCACAAGAGTCAGTGCTTACCTAGATTGGATCCAACAAACAACACGTTAAATGTGTATTATTAATAATAAAGATATTTAAAAATAATAAAAGTATCACTATAAGATTTTTTATTCCAAAACAATTATTAGGTTGAATTTAATAAAAACCCTTGTTAACTGTTTTTGAAATGTTTAAATATATAGTTTATACGATATATTTCATATAGGTATCCATTTTTATGTACGATACATAATATGCAACAAAATAAAATAAGTGTAAAATATCTTTAAATTTGTCAGTCACACTTAGTGACGTAATCGTATTGATAATTATACTAATTATCTGTGATTATTATTATCAGATTATAAGTATATTTTTATAAAAGTGAAATTTATTCTAACGGAAATTATTAGTCGGAAAATGGCGTTCAAACTTGGAGTTGGACTAATATTATTAAATCTGCTTATTAGCAGTTACGGTAAGAAAATTATTTTATTTGTGTTTCATCTACTATACAAGAAAGTACTTTGCATCCCATAGACCCACCGAAGATACCCATCGCGTTACGGAGACAAGAAGTACCTATAAATTGAAAAGGGGCTCGCCTAAATTGTCAAAAATTCTTCTTAACAAAGTTAGAATAAACTATGTGTGAAATTAATAAAATTAACGCAAGATTTGAATTAATTAGAAAACAGTTATTAGTCTTTTCATTGTTTTTTTTTTTGCGGAATCATAAAGTAGATAAGATAAGGTTGTTTAAAGAAGAAACATTCGGCAAATACCATTCGAAATTTTCCATGGCCATTTTGGATCTCTTCTGGAAAAAAATTATTGACGTAAATATAATAATTAATTATGATAAGACAATTAACATATAGTATGTATTGATATAATATAAATCATCTTATCTATCTATTTATAACTTCGAATTGATATTCATTTCATATTTCGGCCCTCTTGTACTTTCGCCATTAAAATAAGAACTAAACATGATCACGAGCTGTAATCAAAATTTTTCTTTCACCCTTGTTAGAAAATGGTAGTAGGCAGTTCTCCTAAGCTAAATTTAAACCTGTTTTGCTATTCTTTATACTATTGAGACCAATTTCAATCTTATATTCCATTCTGTTTACATACTGGTATGTGCCTATTAACTTTAATGAATTAGAGGTAAATTAATTGAGGTTCAAAAATTTAAGCATGTAACTTACTGTTTAAAAGAAGTTATTTGACGACAACTTTATGTTTCAGCTTTCCCAGCATTCAAGAATGATATGTCCATATATTTCCACACCGATACATCGGCTCGTATCGTGGGTGGTACTCCAGCTGGCAGTACTCCCTATATGGTAGCTTTGACTAGTGGACTTATGTTCAGGAGTTTAGTTTGTGGAGCTTCCCTGGTTTCTGTCAGACATGTCCTGACTGCCGCTCATTGTATAGATTCTTTGTATAACTATGGTTTAAGCAGGTAATTTGTTCTTCTGTCTCTTTTGCTATCGAAAGTCAAAATTATCTTTCTATTTATCCGTCTGTCAGTATGTTACAACTATTTTTAGGACCACATATTTTCTGAGTCAACGTAATCTTGCAATGGGAGTCTTTACTCTCTTGCAATTCGCTTGGCACTAAAAAATATTTGACAAAATCAAATATTTTTTTAGTGCCTACCAAAAGAAAGTTGATTCTACTAAGATATAAACTCAAATTGAACGTTTTTGCAGTGTCGTAATATAAACCAAAGTATTATTTTCTATTATTTACAGAAATCTACGAGGCATAGTGGGCACAACTAATTATTATTCAGGCGGAACTCCAATAGAATTCACCCATAACATCACTCACCCTTTGTTCGACCGTAGTATCGCTAAAAACGATATCGGTATTTTGGTAGCCATTTCTAATATCGGTCTTAGCAGTAATGTTAAGTTGATCAATTTGGGCTACGACTTCGTTGGCGCAGGAGTGCCTACTACCGTCACTGGCTGGGGAAGAACTTCTGTGAGTTGTAATTATTATATGTGTTGAATAGGCCTTTGTGGTGCAGTGGGACAGTGTCTGGCTGTAAACGCGATCATTGTTGAGTTCAATTCTCAAATTAATTTATATAAATTATTTTTATCAGACAAAATTGGACAGTAAGTGAGGAATGGATTGTCTTAAAACTTAGTTCCAAATCAAATTAAAATCAGCTTCACGCTGTATTTCGCACACAGTAGGGTAGGCAGAGGGAACCTTGTTTTAAGACAGTCCGTTCCCCACTTCCCTCTGAATTCTGGAGGCATTGCGTATTGAGTAGCGGAACTCAGCACCACGCTTTGCCTCGACACCAGAGCGAAGAAATGGAAACATAAATTTAAATAAATATTTCATTTCCTCGAGTGGGGATCGAACCCACAACCAGCCGATTTTACAGTCACACTTTGTGCCCCTGCGTTACTATTGGCCTCTAGAAGAAGATTACAGCTTAAACCTTAAAGAAATATTTAAACTACTTTCTTCCTGCCACATCTACCATGGTATTCTGATGCTTTGTAACAGTTACTATAATTCAATATTTTTTATATTATTCATTTGTATAATAAATAAAATAATTTAAATTAAAACAATTATATTTCAGGAAGGTGGACATATTTCTACTAATTTACTGCGACTTGACGCCCAAGTTGTCGATGGTGACTTCTGCGTATCAGAAGTGGCTCGCAGAGCAATTGAGCTGGAGAGGAATAACATTCCTCACGTGGATCCCGAATTGGAAATCTGTACCTTCCATTCTGCTGGTCATGGTACCTGCAATGTAAGTGGTTTTCAAATTTTTCATAAGTTGCTTCTTGCTATTTGTTGTTACTGATAAGTCACTCCGTTTTCATCTTTTCTGGCCTTTTTGAGTATTAGTGATTCATGTAGTAAGTAGAGAATACGTTCAATACAGCATAATTATTATTGAATATATCCTGTAACAAAGGATCGTAACATTCAACAAATTCAATTTAAACCCACTCACACACATTAAATAATAATTGAGGCCAGTCGTGGCGTAGAGCTTACGTGACAAGTCGTGGGTTTGATTTCCTCGCTCTGGTAACGAGTTCTGGCGATGAGTTCCGCCACTAAACACCTCCAATACTCGGCGAAAAGTGACAAACGAAAGTCCCGTAATAAAATTAGGTTTCCTCTGCCTACCCTGCTACGCGCGGGATAAAATTTCCATTTCTTTACAGGGTGACTCTGGTAGCGCTCTTCTACGCACGGATCGCAATGAGCAAATAGGTATCGTCTCTTGGGGGATCGCCTGCGCACACGCAGCTCCCGACGTGTTCGTCAGAATCAGCACTTACCGTAGTTGGCTTCAACAACATCTTCGTTGAGATACTGACAAGCGCTAATTCATTTGTTTTTATATGTATAAATACATAATTTATAATTTTTTTGTAAGATGTGACTATAAAAGTGTTTATTATTGTATTTTATTTTATTTATTAAATATTAATCCAAGTGTCCTTCTTAATAATTAAACATATTTTAGGCTTTTTATAATTTTTTTTGGAATTCTACCATTGAACTTATGGAACTCAAAACTATATTACTTACATTAATAAATACATATAGCTATTTTATACCTAAATATTGGTATATTTATTGAAGTTAATGTTGAAAGTTTAACAGAACCTAGTGATAAGATACCTAGATCACCACTTTTTGTCCAATTTCTAAAACATCTTGAACATCATCAGTCACACTGTCACATAAACATACAGTACAGTCAAGTAGTCGTGGCCGACTTGAAGTTAAGTGTGGAGATAAGGATAGCTACGAAGAAAATAATCAAAAGTAAGAAACTTTTGATTATTTTCTTTCTGAGTGAACAATGTGCAAAGTTTTAAAAATATTACTTCAGGGCGGCCACGACTTGTTGGCCGTACTGTACCTTTCGATTATATAGATAGTGCTGTGTTGATTTTTATAAAATACGTTATTGATTTTCTTTAATAGACTTATCAGATCCATCCTTCTAATTGGATTTGTTCTTTGTAGGAAACCTTACAATGTAACTTTGTATAACTCATGCACTTATATAAGGCTATGGTGTTGTTTTCTATATAAACTATGGCAAAATTATTATATTTTAATGAATATAAGAAAAATATCTTCTGTTTCTGAATTTTTCTTTCACGGTTGGATTGCTGAACAAATTTTAGTTAAAATTGTCCATTAAAAAATGTCCACTAAATTCGTATTAATAAATTAGGCCAATTTCGAGGGCACAAAGTGTGCCTGTAAACGCGGCAGAACATGGCTTCGATGTTCCACTAGAGGAGATGAAATATTTATTTAAATGCATATTTCCATTTCTTCACTCTAGTGTTCCGAGTGTTAAGACTCTCCGTTCCCCAATTTCCGCCTCCAGAATTCGGTAGTGTCTTAACACTAACTTCACTCTGCCTACTCTGCACTGTGTGGAATATCGCATGAAGCTGGTTTAATTTTTTTTAACTTAAATTGTTTTATTGTTTTGTCCCTTGTTATAAAACAGCTGTCATAATAAATCCTTCAATCTCTATCTCTATTCATGTATACACAAAGAAACATTCTTCCTCCATACTAAGTATGAAGAAAGAACATCCTACATCCTACATACAGAATCCAGACAAAGCTTCCCAAGCACACGGCTGAAATAGAATAATTGGCCAATTAAAGTGTTACGCAGTTCAGTAGGCGTGTGATACAACACCTGGGACTCTTCAAATATATTGGGTTATATCTATTGAAACGTATTGAAATCGTTTTATAAATGTATTATATCGAAAAGCTATGTGAAAAGCAATAAAAATATGTCAAGATTTCGCCATTTTACTATAGGTATATTATGTAGTTAGTTTTATTTAATTTATTGTGACAATTATAGCTCTAAATTAATAAATAACTAAAATAGTATAAATATTCTTAGATATTTCACCGTTTTTATTTTTCCGTACCCAAAGAATGAAATGGGACCCTGTTAATATGACTGTCACCAGGTTGTACCTCATGAATCGTGGTATTTAGACAGCTGAAAATTTCACAGTTATTATTTGGATTTCTGTTGCCACTATACTTAACAATAATCCTAAAAAAACAAAATAATATAACCATTTTATGGGGCGCCTATACCAGACATGATATTTTATGCTTTTTATAGATAATGGTACGGATCCCTTCGTGTGCGCACTCGCACTTGACTGGTTTTTTAAGCATCAATGACCAATCCTTTATTATTTATTTCCTGAAGTTGCCTATAGCTATGTATCATAACTTTAACTTTGCTATAATATTTTGCTAGGCGTTTAAAAATATCGAACTATAAGTCTCAATTATCTTGTTGTTATTTTTGATAGTTTAATGCCTTACTGTAAATAAATAAATTAAAAATTTATATTCATAACTGTGTTTTTATTTATAGTTTATTGTCTATATACCCATATTAAAGAAATTATACAGAATCAATTAATATAGCGTTTTACAGATTGAAGTGATGCTTCACTTTGTTTTCCCTTGTAAGTGTCCCAAATGCATGCAAGAAATAATGTCTCTAAAATTTGGCGGTATGTGGGGAATGGAGTTTAACACTGACACTAGTTTCACTCTGCGTGGCCTACCACAGGCAGAGCACACATAAATAAAGGGGATGAAGCTAAAAAAATATACAAAATTAATGATTTAATGATATGGCCATGAATCTGAATAAGGTCCATTAATTATATTAAGCTCTTAATAATAATAAGTAAGTCTATATTTGTTAAGTAAGTAAAAGTAAAAATGGTCAGGAAAAAGTTGTTTTTACATCTTTGGTTGGGTTACGTACATTTTGTTTACCAACTACTTGAAGGTTGAAGCTGCTCGTATAAGACTAAAATTAAATTAGCTTCACACTGTATTCCGCACACAGCAAGGTAGGCAAAGGAAACCTAGTGTTAAAACACTCCGTTCACCACTTTCCGACGAATTTTTCCAGGTATTGCGTGTTCTTACGATACATAATTTCATTTTCCGTCTATTATTTCATTTAGATAACGCCGGGTTGCGGAACTTAACTCCGGGCTTTTACCTTCGGTTCGAACCAATAACCGTCGCGTTACAGCCACATCCTTGTGTCCCTACATATAATCGTAATAATAACTAGTCACCGTCCTTCAACTATACAACTAGAGACGTTGAACGAGCGAATATCCTTTAGTTCTCCTTCAACAAGCCAGTTCCCAGTTTCCAGTACATCCAAGATCCATTCCATAATTCCAATTTAGTAGTCCATATTGTTCATGGACCCTACGCATTTTCTGGTAACCATTTGTAGGCTACCTATGGTTACTCAACGATGAATCCCGGATAATGCGTCATAGTAAAAAAAAATCCTTAGATTAGATTTTAAGATATAAGAAACAATCATTAGCCAAGGGTCCTCTAAGTGTTGGAGCTGCGTCCCTACGCAAGCCTTCTGTAGGACCGGGTTCTTTTGTACCCAAGAGTTGGAGAAACATATAACTAAGGAAATATGATTATATTAGTATTCTAGATATATTTATTAATGTTTTATTAATTTTGTAAGTAAAAAATGTGTATACCCATATCTCAAACACTATTAAATCGATCCTACTTGCAGTTGAGCGGCGGAACCCAGCCTTGTTACCAGATCAAAGAAATTCAAAATATTAAGCATTTAATTTCCTCGAGTGGGAATGGAACCCACAACCTTTCTCGTTTACTGTAGCACGCTTGTACCTAAATTACAATGTACCGTTAAATATCCAAATAAATAAAAGTTTTGTTAATTTTTAATTAAGTACCTAATATGTGTAGGTACATATTGTTCACCTTGACTTAACTGACACCAATGTTTTTACTTTCACTTAAAAATAAAATGCATACTGTCTGGCGCAGTGGCTGCAAGAGACGACGTTTTCTACTTTAACTGAGGTCAAGGATTCAATGTTATACAAATCTTTTTATGAATCATGTAAGAGCTACCGAGGTGGAGCGGCGCAGGAATTATTTATTTTAATTCCCTCATTCATTTACCAAGCGAAAGCGCGGAATTGAGTTATTACACACATTTAATAATTAAGTATACTACAATTTTAAAAATATATATTATAATAAGTTGTAACATACATAATGTTATTAATACAAAAATAAAGATCTCGTACCGAAGAAATTAACTGTTAAAATAAAACTTATACTTACCTACTCAAGTATCAGAAAATAACTAATTAATTTAAAAGTTTAAATTACCTATATTGCAATGTTCTAAAATTAAATTCTAATCGAAGAATATTTTTTTAAAGTATATGCTTTAATATGCTCAAACAATCAGTTTGTTTTTTAAAATTGTATTTTTTGAAAAAAGAATGCACTGAAAAACAACTTACACTTGAAAAATAAAAAAGAATATAAATGATTTTTTTTTATATCTTAAACATTTAATATTACAATGAAATTATATCTTTGCATTTAAAAAATAAACCGAATTAAAATGGCGCGTAAATGTCATAACAAAATAGTAATATTAAAAAGTAATGAAAATGGAAGGTAGATTTAGAATTTGACTGATTTCATCTATATTATACCTTCACACAACTTCTTTTGAATCGCCAACGCTGCAGACACCCGGTTTACACGTGGTAAGATAATTAATTTTTATTTATATGAATTTTTACCCGAATATTTTCTCTGTTTGTTTACCTCCATTTGTATTTATAAAGTAATATAACGCCAACCGTAATTTTGTTTTTTTATCTTTAAATTTGAGGTTAGAAACTACAATAAAGGGTCATAAGTGTATACGATAGGTTCTTTTTAGTAAAAATGTTTACAATATGTATACAGATAACTTTGTGGGTCCGCGTTAGTACATTAGTTTATATGATATGTGATTTTGGTTGACAATAAAAAAATGTTTCGTGATAAATTCTAGAAAATGGAGGAAGAGATCTATATTGCTGAATCAGACAAAAGCTACCCAGTGCTTCTCATCCCTAAGGAATGCACTTCCTTTGAACCTGACCACGACAATCCAGACAATGTGATCATTGCTGTCAATATTACTTCTCCTGATACTGAAGGCAACGAAAACGGTATTTATTCTGGTTTTTGTAATGTTAAATTTATCGATAATTACGATGTTAACATTAGTGATATGGATATAAACGAACAGACTGATTCAAATGAGAATCCTGTACCTATTGCTGTTAATGATGCCAGCCAGTCTCAGGTGTGGATAGACCCAGCGAGAAGTCCGTTTGTCTATAACAGCCATGGCTCTGTGGATTTTCAGTTTCAGACTCTCTCGAACTGTCCAATCGTGGAACAGCATAACACTTACATTACACAAAATGTGTACAATTACAAGGAGTCTATGCATGACTCACCTGTACAAGAATTTGAAAATAAAAAGTTTAGAAAAATCGTAGCTACTGATACCAGTCAGGTGCCATATACAAATTTATATGAAAACGATGAATTTGAGTCTGGAGTTTTCTCGAATCAGCTGCCGGAGGAAATTGAGGAGAATGAGAATAAGGGAAGAGAGGAGTTGAAGCACATTGATTTGCAGGAAGAGAACGACGCGCTGAAACAGCTTATGTCCCCGGATATTCAATCCATGTCGAAACAGCAAAAGACAATTTTGTATTCGGGCCGCGACTCCCACTGCGGGGAGACGATACATAAGATAAGGATCGATGATCCGTCCCTGGAATGTGTTGGAAACGGAGTTGGAAGTAAAGCCGTTAAAGGTAAGGCATTGTAGTTTTAGCTATGACTTATCATGTATATCAATTTCTTTTTTCAGTGAAAGCAGAGGGAATCCAGAGTTAAAACTCTCCGTGTCCCACTTTCGAAGCAATTTTCAAATAACTGTACGGTTAGTGACAAAGCTTAACACCACGCTGTGTCTAGAACGAGTAAATAAAAATAAATCGTTTTACCGAGTGAAAATTGAACCCAAAACTGTTGTGTTTACAGTCAAACGCTATGCCACGGTCTCGATATTTATACATACTTAGGCCTACATATACATAGATTATCCATATGAAAATTATTAATAATTAGTATAATTTTTGATAACATAAGCTATACTTATTTAATTTACCTTCTTACATAAATTGACTGACGTATCTAAACAGGGATACAGCAATCACTTGCGATGATAATGGGTACTTTCAAACTAATTTCTTAATGCAATTAATTACAAGTTATATAAATTGATATGTATTTTTTCAACAGAAACCAAATCAAAAAACCAGAAAAAGTATCAATGTGAGAAATGCAAACAACTATTCGATCAAATAAGTGCATTTAAACAACACATGGTGGGGAACCACAAGAGTAAAAAGTCTACAATAGAGAACGATTCTACACCCGAAGTCAAATATGAATGTAACGAGTGTGGCAAAATAATGAAAAATAAACAAAAATTTGAGATCCACTGCCTCGGCCACGGCGACCCCGACGTCGAATGTGACAAATGCCATAAAGTATTCGCTTCCAAGTTCACATTGAAAACCCATCGGAATTCGGTACACCGAAAGAAGTGTCAGTGCGTGTACTGCACTAAATCGTTTTATCGTGTTAGAGAATTTAACAATCACGTGGAAAAAAGCCATATCATTTTCATTTGTGAGATGTGTGATTACAGTGCCTCTAAATATGCTGAATTTAAAGCTCATATTATGTCGACTCATAAACAAATTGAATTGAAGCACGCAGGTAAACAATTATATTTTCTAAAGAAGTTTATTAGTAAATTGATTTGGAATAGGTGGTTTTAGTGTATTTTTTACAGGCCCATACTTTATTTTACTTACTTAGCAGGGAGAACCCAGTATCAAGACATTCGTTTCGTCAACAGGCGGAACTTAACCGGGCTTCCCTTCTCTCAAACGGGCTTTGTCTCACCAGAAAAATGGAAATAATTTATTCTAAGTGGCAATCGAAGCCACAAGCATTGATAGCAATGACCAATTTTTCGTATACGTTAATAATAAAGAATGTTATCTACAGGGTGGAATTGTCAGCGCCACTTTAAATGAAACTACAGTTTTAACTATTCCTATAATAGCCTAATATAATTCAGAAAAAAAATTATTCCCAAATATGAAAAAGTTATTTTTTTAAACCAAATAAATAATAAAATTATAGTTTTAAAATAAAACGCCATTTGTAAAGTATAACATAAGCACGCACACACTTACATGTCAAAGCGGCAACGTCGCACACGTATGTGTGCGTCACGCTAAATACAGGTATGGATAAAAATAGTGAAATGAAAAAAAAATCCTACGCCCAAACTGTTGAGGTACCATGATTAATTTCTTTACATTTAGGTTTGAAATATTTTACCCTATATGCAGTTTCGGTAAAAGGAGCGCTGCCTCTTCCACCCTGTATATTAAAAAAAATCAGCTTCACGCTGTATCCCGCACACAACAGGATAGGCAGAGGGAACCTAGTGTTAAGAGACTCCGTTCTCCACTTTCTGCCGAAAACTTTAGGCATTGCGTGTTGATGGCGGAACTCAACGCTGCGCTTTGCTTCGGCACCAGAGCAAAGAAATGAAAATGTAAAATTAAATAAATATTTCATTTCCTCGAGTGTGGGATCGAACCCACATCCAGTCGCGCTTAAAGGCACACTTTGTGCCCCTGCATCACGACTGGCCTCATTCGCCTGACTTCAGTATATGTTAAAAATAAAGAGTGTTCTATCTATTGTATTAAAGGTGAAGGTTATACACTATCATTAGATGATGATAATACAGCTCCTGAAGACTTTATGGTAAAATCTGATGAAGACGAGACGGAGGAGGATAAAATTGCTGTTGCTTCTGAAGCTGATTCTGTTATAGCCAAAGTTAAGGCTAGCGAAATATTTATGCCGCATTTGAGAAAGGCGTTGAAATGTAAGAGATATAAAAAGGTAATATATGTTTTTATAATTTTACTAATATTATTATAATAATCATGCTTCATATTAATATTATACATAAGTTATAAAAAACAATGTTATAAAAAAGTTTGTTTGTTTCACTTTTACGCCAAAACTACTCGCAATTATCAATCTCTCTAGGTACATTAGAATGGAAATAGGATATTTTTTATGAAAAATATATATATATTACAAAAAATATTATCCTTTGTTTATAATATAAAAATAAGTTTAAGTGAGCGACGTCGCGTGTGAGTATTATATAATTTAGAAACGAACTCTGGCTGCTGTATGTTTGTCTGTGACGTAATCACGGCTTAACCCCTCATTAACCCCTATAATAAAGTATTTATTATGCATTATAACAATGTGCCTAAAGTATAATTGTAAATATTATCACTGATTCGTTATCGGGCCAGTCGTGGCGTAGTGGCACAAAGTGTGCTGCAAAATCGACTCGACGACGATCGAAAGGGAAGTATTTATTTAAATCTATATTTTCATTTCTTCGCTCTGGTGTCGAGGCAGGGCGCGGCGTTGAGCGCGGCATATATTTTCGATCTAATATATTTTTATTTATATATTTATATAAATAAAAATATTTCGAGGCCGTCGTGGCCCAAGGGCAGCAGGGTGTGAATGTAACGCGACGGTTTTGGGTTCGATCCCCACTCGAGGAAATGAATTATTATTTGGTAATATTGTCGTGCCTTCGCCCTGGCACCAAAATATTGCTTATTTACTCCTGTTTGCGTGAAGTTTATAAAAAATATAAATATTTCAGATTTGCAACGTTTGCTTAAAGACTTTCGATCGTATTGGGGATTTAAAAAGACATTTAATAGAACATGTTGTAAAGAGTACTCTTGCTAAAACACCGGTCAACACAAATGGCACCCTCACTATACAATGCGAGGTTGGTTTTTATTTTTACTATTATTATTTAAAATGTATGTCTTTTTTATATATTGTTTTATAATTTTAAAGTAGTAGTGTTTAATTTTTTGTTTTATAATACTTGGAAAGTTATTAAAAGCCTTAAATTTGAAACAAATTTTAAAAGTTACAAATTTAATGGTATAGATTGCGCATTTTTTGAAAATGTAACAGGTCAGGCTGAGCATGACGCCATGCTATAATCATTTGCTTAATATTCCCTCCTCTCTTTCCAGATATGTCAATCCGAGACGTTCTCCAGAGTAGACAGATACAAGGCCCACTTACGCGAGCACGCCAGACTGACCATATACAAATGCACATTTTGCGACAAATCCTTCAGCGACTCGAGTAATTTCTCAAAACATAAAAAAATTCACGGCAGCACTTTCTTCCAGTGCGATTTATGCCAAAGAAAATTTAATTCAAAGAAAACGATATCCCGCCATATGGAACATCACAATAACAATTCACCCCTCTATTGTCGCTACTGCGGTAAAAAATTCCATTTCCGGTCCATGCTAAACAAACATATAAAATGTATTCATAATAGAATTATACCGAAGTTTCGTTGTATATTTTGTCAAAACTATTTCGAGACTTTAAAAGATAAATGGGATCACGAATGGCGGGTGCATAGCGTTAGAAAAATTGTTGTTGACTGTTTGATTTGTGGATCTAAATTTAGGAAATATTCAGAATTAAAAAAACATTGCCTCCTCGTGCATGACATGAAAATACCACGGGCTAAGTGTTTGAGGAAGGCAAAGTTGCAAATTAGGAATTGAAAATTAATATGGCAGGACCATTTGAAGCGACATCTTTTATTTTTGTAATGTATTAAATTATTTGTATTTATATGAAGTGTGATGGCCACGATTTTAAGTCTGATCGAAACGATTTTTTATGATTTGTATTAGATATCACTGTTTATTGTTATATTAATTGTTACTACTTTTAACATATTTATAATGTCAGAAGTTGGATTTTAAATCTAAAAAATCGTTATACTTTCGCTCAAAAAATTATTCATGCAAAAAAGAAAATCGTTAATTATTATGGTGGATCCATTTGAAGTCCTATCTTTTATTTGTTTATATTTTTAAATGGTTATTTTCCTTTTATATAAACTGTGCCGTTCGCGATTTTTATGTTTGATCGAACACGGTTACGGTTACTTTTATACGATTTATATTAGATTTTACTGTCTTATATAAATCGTAACTGTTACTAGTATTTTTTAAATAATATTTTAGGTTAATCTTACATAACATCATGAAAAATATTGTTTTAATACATCTACTTGATTATTAGTTTTTATATTAAATTTTGTTTTATTTATATATAGGTATATTATCATATGCCATGAGGCTTATATAATTTATCGTAACGATATTCTTTATTGTTTGTAGTTACCTAGTTATTTTTAAGTATATAAGTAAATGTTTGTCTAAATATTTTCTGTATATTTTATTTAAGAGTGTTGTTTTCGTTAATAAGGATAGAGTTACAATATCGATCTTAAGATCAGCATTGTAACTATATATAAGTTTTATATCTTTATTTTTTTAATTGTTCGTCAACAAATCATCAGGAGTTGATAAAAATCAAAGTCAATAGCATTATAATAACTTAAAGAGTTTAAGAACACCTCTTTAAGTTATTATATTGTTATTAAGCTTGTTTTTGTTAAACAATTGTTTTTTTTCCTAAATAAATATAACTTTAATTTTTTATCTTTTTTTTAATCCTGCTCATCTACGATTCGCATACAAGTCTTTTTAGGTACATTCATAATCTGGTAGAAATAAATTAAAAATAAATATTAATAAAAAAGCCCATAAATAAAAACCGTTATTATATTAAAATAACAAACATTAAAAAAAACTACAAATATAATTCTAAATAATAAATCGCAGATTATAAAACGCCATTCGACCTTGCGTATCACGCGTGCGCAGTACACCTGTCATGGAGTATAGACGTCGCTTCACGTTCAGTCCGCGGCTTTTTATCACGATAATAGCACGTTTCGGGATTAAATAATCACAAAATAATATAATATCTAACATATTATCTAAGTAAATATCTATTAAAATTAACTTTAATTCAACATTTAGTGCAAGGTTCCAGTGTTTGTAAGGATTTAGTGTTGCCATAAGCAGGTGAGTGTCTATATTATTATATCACGTCTAAAACTAATAGAAACCATAAAGGTTTTGTTTGTATGCGCGTTAAAATGGTTTTTATGGCTCTATAATAATTATATTGTAGATATCTTTTTTATTTTGAATTAGATTTTATTTATAAAATCTTTTAAAAGTCATAAAAAATATTGAGTTTTGTTTTATTTAGTGTTTTTTTAATATTCTTAATTTTAATTTATATTTTCGCTGAATTTTATTATAAGGTTCATTAACCTAATTTTAAGACATGAAACAGTGTTATTATAATATATTATAATTCATCATTTTCATATTTTTTAAAGTATACAAGTTACCAATTAAAAATATAGTTATTTAAACGTTATCGAGATAACAAAATAAAAAGAAAATACAATGAAATATAAGTAACTTAACTAACTTTTATTCGCAATTAATAATTTATTATTACAAATAGGTACTTGTATTAAAAATACACAGATTTTAAAAGATGTAAATGAATGCGTTAACAACACAGATGGATTAATTATAGACGAAGGTCAGAATTTTTTAAATTACCTGACTACTTAGATAGTAGCCTGAATTAAATGACTTTTTCTTATAATCATTAAAATAAAATCAGCTTAACGTTGTATCTTGTATCTTGCAAATGTGAGTTACGGAACTCAACGCCAGGTGTTTGCCTTGACACCAGGGCGAAGAAATAAAAATATTAATCAATTCTTTCCCTCGAGTGGGAATCGAACCTACAACCACAGTCACACCCTTGTACCCTGAGCCACGAGTATAAGGGAATTAATTGTTTAGTCTCACATACCTAAGTAAAGGTATTTTTACGTAACGCATTTTTAGCTTCACTTTGTATCTCGGATACAGGTAGGTATGGGGAACCTAGTGTGATGAGGCTTGCTTCTCCACTCGTCGCTCAATTTAAGAGACGCTGCTTGTTAAGTAGCGTAACTCAACGCCGCTCTCGCACTTACGTACTTATTTTTATTGTCAAAAATAAATCAAAACCGACTATCGGAACCTCAGCTCAGTGAAGAACCTACGATCATTGCGTGCGGCTAACTGCGGCATAAATATGTATTATTAAAATTAAGGCCGAGTTAGTTATTCTATTGTTAATAATTAATTGTAATAAATTAATAAATCTTTTACAATTACAATATTAAAAAAACTGTAATGAACAATTACACCGTTATAGCGTGGTAACTCAAAGACATGGATTTAAGAGGTTCGAAACTTACACTTTATTAAATAATTGTTTATATGCAATTTTACTTACCATTCCGTAAAAAACACCTTACCTTATCTGTATCGTAAGAGAAATTTGTATTAGAATACACTGATCTCACTATACACACAATACATTGCACGTTGTGTGGTCACCTGCTGGTTACATGACTGCTCAAATAAGGTATAGTTATTTAAATAAGCTATAGTTATTTAAAGTTATTTAAAAAAACCTACCACTAACTGCTAGTATTTCACGGCCAATGTCGTTAATTCGCTTAAGATGGAGAGAATATCGTGGTGAGACAGAACATAGTTTAATTATTTTCTTTTTTGAACTCTAGGTTTTGAGTTTCGCCACTCTACACCCAATGCCTCCAAAATTGAGCGGAATATGGAAAACGAAGTGTCTTAACACTAGGTTCTCTCTGCCTGACTTGGTAGGGTGTTAAGAGAGGCAAAGGAAGACCTCGCTCGGCCTTCGAAACCACAGCATCGACGTGGTACAGGTTCCCAATGTGTGCCCTGGGAGAATATACTTTTTAATATCGCTAGCACCGTTCCTTATATGACCGAGTACCAATATATTTTATTAAGTCATTTCTACGGCTTTACGCTTAGCTCAAGTAGGTGTTGATACTACGTGAGTTACCTGAAGTGGTGGGGTTTCTATCGAGTGTCGATATACTAACGACCCTTATTTTTACTTTGTGCTATTTTTTTACTAAAAGTGTAGTTAGTTTCTAATTGTCTAAAACATGTTTGAGGCCCGCAGCGACGGAGGAGGTACTACCCTATAGGTAGTTTTAAATATAACTTTTAATTTAGCTAATTCAATGTTTGGCACAATGTTTCTGCCATTTATATTTGTTCTTTAGTTTTAGTAGTATAGTACAATGTTGGCACGGACAAACACACATACTTTATTGAATACTATCGGCATACGTCACCTAACACGTTGTATCAGATATGTGGGAGAATGTTATTTATAACGAGCGAATTTGCGGATATTCTAAAACATTAGAGTCAGTCGTGACGTAGTTGCGGCAACAAGCGTGCGACTCTAAACGCGATGGGTTGTTGGTTCGATTCCCACTTGAGGACGCGAAATATTGAATACTTTCCTTTCCTAAATATTTAAGACACTCAGTTCCTATTAAGACATTTCCGTTCTTTACTTTCCGCTTAATTCTGAAGTCATTGCGAGTTGAGGAGGAAAATGAAAATATTAAATATTTAATTTCATCAAGTGGGCATCGAACTCACAACATGTCGCTTTTACTGTAAGGATTTAAAATGTCAAATTTATGTTTCCCCAGGTCAAAGCCCAAGGCCCTCGTTATTTAATATTTTTCTTTTAACATTAAGTAAATAAGTAATTAGGTAGGTACATTAGCCTACACGGCTCTCATTATCATTCAATTAAGTTCTCGATTTTTATTTCGCTAAAAATATCATTGCCTTTGGCAAGTTCTTAAAGTTATTGAAGATATTTTATTATGAAATTAAAAAAGGTTCTGAAAGATCTGAAGAAAACAAACATATTATTTGAAATTTATTAATATTATAAGGTATTGCTTTGTGTTGAGTGCCAGAATTCAACACCGCGCCAAACACAAATTTACGTGCAAATTATAAAATTATGGGGCGACCTTATGCAATGGTCTTTTTCAAACGTTATATTCTGGAGGGCTTTTAAACGTATTTTTTCTTGTCCCCTAAGTACCTACAAACAACCCATCCGCTGTCCTTTTGTTGCAAATGCCCATGGATGATGATAGCTCCCCATTTGTGGGGCATCTGCTTGATTACCTATCTTATTCTATACAAAAAATAAGAACTGCTTTTATTTGGATAGTTTTTTTTTTCGTATTATGCAATTTTTCCGTATATCAGGGCAAACAAAACCTAGAGTCAAGACACTAGATTCCCAGATTCCCTCTGCGGTAGGCAGAGGCTGCTATGTGGGAATACAGGGTCAAACTAAAAAATAAAATATCTCTTATGAAAATGACGATTGGTAACTGAACCCACAATATTACTTTGACAGTCGGGCGCTGTCTTAGCGGAAAGCTTAATATCAGATGGTACAAAGTAAGAAACAGAGAGACTTAACACTATGGATTTCCTGTCTATCATGCTATATAGATTTCTAATATATCTATCCATTTTTCGGATTATTTTTCTAAGTATTTGTACTGCAACTTCGCACTTCTTGCCAAATTTCATAATCGTAGGTCCACGGGATATAGGTACCCTGTAGGTTTTGATTACGCGGCAATATTCATACAAAACGCGGTATAAACGATGTATAAAGTGTTGTTTCTTTAAATTGCGTTCACTTAAAAGCTCAATTTTTCCTGTGTAAGACAGAGATGTTTGTTATTATTATTTCAACTTTATACCTCCTCGCTATCTTGAGAAAAAAAATTAATAGACTGACAGAGAAACGAACCACAAAATGATCCTATAAGGATTAGAAAAAAATGAAAAAAATATATTCCTAGCCCCCATTCTCCCCACGCAATTACAATTAAAGCTAATGAAATAAAACCAAAACGCACCGCGTCACCTCCTGCCATTTACTTGCCCCCTGAACCGTACACTCCCTTTGACCAGGCTTCGATAAATCGAGAAGTGACCCAAGAAATAACTTAATGTACCGTGACGGTAAGTACAGATTTATAACTAGGGATGGGGGAAAAATAACATATATTTTCTATATAAATAACGTATAATGTTGGGGCCAGTTATGTAAGTTGTTACGCACTAATTAATAATAGAACGGTTATTTTATAGTTAGTTAGTTATTTTTAGTGCAAATTCAGTGTGGTATGTTTAGCGAGTGTCATTTTAGTGGTGTTGATGATTTTACTGTAATAAAATCAATATATATTCCAACTAGCGGGCGCGCGCAGCTTCGCTTGCGTAGTTAGGGGTGAATTCTAATATACCATGAAACATGTGTTCAATTAAATACTTTTAATAGTCTGAATTTCAAATTTTATAAAAATTGGTCCCGATTTAAAAAAAAATCTATACATACTTTCAACCCCTTATTTGCACCCTTAGGGGGAGAATTCTAGAAAACGAAGAAACACGTGTTCAATTAAATACTTTCAAAAATCTAAATTTCAAATTTTATAAAAATCCGTGCCGATTTAATTTTTTTTCCATACAAACTTTGTACCCTTATTTCACCCCTTTAGGGTTAAAATTTTTCAAAATCCCTTCTTAGTAGATGTCCAGATTGCGAAAGTAAATATCTGTCCAAATTTCACGTTTCTACGCACAGCGGTTACAGCTGTGTGCGCGTCTTACCTCAGTCAGTGAGGACAAGTCCTTTTATATATATAGATATGGAGGTAATGTCATAAAGAAAAAGCGAATATTTCTGTGTCTTAAAAGAGTGTCTTACTACGAGCTCCCCAGGTTCTCTCTGCCTACCATGCCATGTGCAGGATACAGGGCGAAGCTAAAAATTATTTATTCATATATTACTCTCCGTGTATGTAAATACACCCATTTAATTACATACTATAACAGTAAATATTATTATAGGACAGGATAGGGTAGGTTTCGTGATGTAGAACAAAGATTTAATATTCCTCTTAATGAACTATCGAGGTGTGATGACCTAGATATGTCAAACGATATTATTCACAGAGCTACGGTAGCCCGGCGTGATAAATCAAATTGTAATACATATGCGGTTTCTAACTATATGTAACGTACAGAGCAGAGTTGGTAATTTTTTATTCCAATTAAAAAATCAGATACACACTGTATCCCGCATACAGCAGAGAAGGCAAAGGGAACCTAGTGTTAAGACTCTGTTCTTCACTTTCCACTGAATTTTTTGAGGCTCTGCGTGTTGAATAGAGGAACTCAACGCCGGGCTTTTGCCAGAGGGCAGAAATGAAAATATAAATTTAAATAAATAATTCTTTTTCTCGAGTGGAAATCGAACCTGCAACCAGTCGAGTTTACAGTCACACACTTGTACCCCTGCGCCACGACTGGCCTCTACTCCACATGACGCGTACCGTTTAATTTGTTTCAGCCAATCTAGTTACATTCTTCTATATAAAAAAAACAAATCCGGGTTCACACGTGGTTAGCTATTATAAAGAAACATTAACGCAAAAAAAAAACATTACACTAAGGAATATTCTCACGTTACGCGTGCTAAAAGTGATTTGAGATGTTCTAATAATAATAACATATTGACAGTGTGGCGCTGTGTGTCTGTAAAAGCGATGGTCGTGGGTTTAATCCGTTCTCGGGGGAATGGATTTGTCTATATGGATTACAGCGGCGTTGAATTCTGCCACTCAATATAACGTTTCGGATGATCAATCATCGAAGAGTCTCTGCATGATTATTGGTAACTGAAATCGCAAACTCATTTTTTGTTTGAAAACGCAAGTTTTGGATTCTATTACATAAATAAATGCAAAAATGCATAATAGATTTTCTCATATATCTCTCATGTACAGACAGTACCCATTTACAATTTTATTATACTCGTATATATAGATAAAACTAACGGTATTATTTAACTTAATAATAAGACCCAATTTTTTATTTTATTGATATATCGATTATTTACTGTAAATAAAACACAAATTTACAATAAGACAAAGTGCTTCATTGAGCTTCGCTACTTAACACGCGAAATCTGGAAAACTGAGCGGTGCTTGGGGAACGGTGTGTCTTAACACTAGGTTCCCTCTGCTCACCCCGCTAAACTCGGGATACAGAGTGAAGTCAAATAACACATAGTTTATTAGTAAATCTGTTGCAGCGAACCTGATACATTATTTAAACAGTTAATATGTTGTATAGTGTATACAGCTAAGTTCATATAAACATACTAAACAAGTTTACAGTACGTATATATACATAGTTTCATACAGGGTACATTGACTGAGTAAATACGTGGTACAATGTTTGTATGCATCAACTATTGTTTCGTAGTATTTGAACTAAGTTTAAGTTGGATAAGTGAAATGATTTTGTTTTGAGTTACTTATTTACAAAATTATATTGCTAGTTTTTTGCTGAAATTATTTAAAAAAAACTTGCGCATCTTGTATCGTTCAAAGATTCACAGGATCCAGTCTCGGTAGGTTAACATTATTAAGTTTTCTAAAAAAAAATGGTAACGATGCAAAGCTCGGCGTTGAGTTCCGCAACTAAAAGCTCCAGAATTCGGCAGAAAGTGAGGAATAAATCCATTAAGACACGGAGTGTCTTAACATTAGATTATCGGGCTCGAGCTATCACTAGAATACATGGTGAATCTAACATTAAATTGTCGTCAGCACAGCGACACGTTTAAATTCCCATACGTTTTCAAAAAATATAATGAAAAATACTTAACGAAATTGTTATCCACCTATTGTAATTTTACATCTTAAATCTCAATATATCCTAAATGCCGTCGAACCCACGTTTTTATAGCGTCTAATATATTCTCACAATACAATGTGTATGCTTAACTGAGTTCAGCGACAGTCGTAAACGTGTGCCGTATCGCCTCGTCGAGTGTACTTTACGGTGTTGCCATTTCGTTTATAAGATCAGCGGCACGCTTCATTTGTTTATATTGTATTTATATTAAGGGTATGTGTAGAAAGAACCTGGGAACCTAATGCTAAGACACTCCACTTTCCACTTTCCGCTGAATTCTGGAGAGATCCCGTGTTGAGTGGCGTTCAAAGTGTTTAGTATACTCAATTTTTGTCAAACATATTCTCTTTGGGCAATTTTCGTGACAATTATATATTATGCCAAAGGCTTCGCTTTCGGCTCGCTTTAGATACTGTCCGCTCGCTTCGCTCTTTGTAATTCAAATCTCTTTGAAGGATTACAAAGCAGTTTATTTATTATTATAGCATTTACGACAGTGCCTGAAAATGATACAACACGTATTGGAGCGTAAAAGTTCAGTCAAATAACATATTTGCATGACAGAAAGATATTAATACAAGTCGAGGGCATGGTGTTGGTAAATAAATTTCTTTTTCGAATATGATCATTTTTAAGATCAAACCGAGCACAAATTTTGATAAAATTAATGAATTATGATTATTAAAAAAATAATTCCGCCAAACAATATACAATATTTCGGGTATAATAAACGTGGCGTTCAGTTCCCCACTCAATGCCTCAATGTCTTAATGGGAACAGAGTGTCTTAATACTTATATTTCCCCAGGTTCCCTGTGCCTACACTCCCTTGTACGGATTACAGCATGAAGCTATACTAAAATTAAGCTGTTTTACTAAAAGGTACTACCGGAAACGATTCGTGAATCTAATTTCCTTTTTAATCAATGTCCTTTGACTCGCCCTTAATCGAGGAAAAGGGGTCTACAAAATACTTAGTTAATTATATCTCTTGAAGACCGACTGGCAAAATTATTACATTTGACTGTTATTAGATTACTTTATTAATGCTGTTTTAACATGGAATGGTTATGCCTGTCCTGGCTGTCTGTATGTATTTTAATGTGTATTTTTTGTTTGAAAGTAGCGGGTCTTGCACCTGCTCCTCAAGAACTTCTCCAAGCGCTCTGACCACAAAGCAATACGTTCTTAACAAGCAATTTCGATTTTTTTATAGGCTTACACTTCCAACTTATTTATGGTATTAGCGTAAGAGATTTTTTACAAATTTCCCCTACTTAAAGATAATTATTCTAACGTGCAAAACCTATCGAATATATATGATATCGGACTATACATAACATATCGGACTTGAATCTTCGCCTCTTGGAAACCGTTCCAACGCTTTAACCATAACGCCATACGATTTCTTTTAAAATATTTTTCTTTTCTGAAAAGATCTTGTCATTTTATGTAAAGAAAATAACAAGATCTTTTTACATTTTAAAAAAATCATAAAGTAGTCCTGTTGCATTATTAAAGCAGTTTTTTATATTAAATGGCTAGATTTTTTTTATTTGTTAAAAACTCGAACTGAGCTGGTTTCTATATTATAAATACATTATTCATATAGTATTGTAATTTGTAAGTAGAGTGAACATTGTCACAAAGGCGACCTAACATGTTCAAAGTTTCTTTCGCACATTTCGCCTATTGCTCCTGAATAAATGAAGTCTTTACAAGCGTTATATGGGTCGACTGGCGTATGGTGGGCAACGAAAGTTACTATAATAAGTTTTATATAGAAGTCTTTATCCTTTATCCGCGGCTTCGACCCCGTGGTCAATGGACATAGTTAAGAATGGGCGAATGGACAAAGCTAAGAATCGCTACATGGACATAATTAAAAATGGCCATAAATAGTCAATAATTGATTTTAAATTCGTAATGTAATTAAATATTGAGTCCGTTGGCACAGGTGTGACGGTAAGCGCGATGACTGTGGTTTCCATTCCCATTAGGTGAAATGTTCATTTTCTTTGGGAATGAGGCAATCAGCGGACAGTAGGCAACGAAATCTTATAACACTAGGTTCCGAGGTTCCCTCTGCGTACCATGCTATGTATGCGATACAGCGTGAAACTATAATATTAATTATTGTTACTATTTGAACTTATACGACTAACTAGAACAATAGACCGCTGTATTATAATGACATTGTTTGCCTTTAGAACTTTAAAAGCATTTCGGTGGCGCGTTGTGTATAACTTTCTTAAGCTTTGTATGTTTAATTTAACTAAGTAGGTATTATTAATACTGGTACCTACTGTATACGCTTTTTTAAATAATAATTATAAACATAATAGTATCATTTACTTTTCTGGTTACTGGTAACTCTTTTTTAATGTCTGATTGTCTAACCTTATTCTGATACCCAGATAAAACGCGGCGTCGAGTTCCGTCACACAACACATAATGGCTTATCACTAGGTTGCCTAAAAGCTAAAAAAAGGCTGAGCTAAAAGAATATCTTATGTAAAGACAACTATGTAAATTATAAGTATTATTTTAATTAGGAAAAACTTACCAGACTGTAGTATAAAGGGAGTTAGTTAGAGGGCGTTATTTTTAATGTCTTATGCAAGTTATACTACCAACGATGGAAAATGATGGATCATTACACCCCCGGTAAAGTAAGAGAATGCTAAGTTGTTCTTTATAACAGTGTATTTGACTGATAGAAGGAAAAATCAGGCTTTTTTTTCCCGCATACAGCAGGGTTGGCAGAGGAACCTGGTGTTAAGACACTCTGTTCCTCGTTTTCCGCCGAATTCTGGAAGCATTCGATGTTGTGTGTTGGAACTTCGTCGTTACCAGAGCGAAGGATAATAAAAATATTTCATTTCCTCGACTGGGAGTCGACTCTACAATCAGTCACATTTACAGTCATACACATGTGCCCTTGTACCACGACTGGCCTCAAAAAAGTCAGTTGAAAGATTTAAAATGCTGAAACAGAGCTACGTTTCAGTTTGAATTGAACCTTTGTTGAGTTTCGTACTGGAACAATGGGACGTCTTTAACGGGTCATTTGACGCCTACGTTTTTCCTCAGAATAAAAATACCTTCTCAGTGCAAGAATTCATTCAACTAAGAAAAATGTCATATTTAGGTTATTTGTAAAATTAGTTTTTTCGAACTTCAAGTTGTATTACGCAATAGCAGGGTAGGCAGAGGAAATTTAATGTTTAGACTCTCCTTTCCCTATGTTTTCAATTTTCGAAAAATTGCATATGGAATGTCGGAACCCAACGCCGCCTCTTTGTCATGTTATCAGCACGAAGGAGTGGTAATCAAACTCACAACGTCGCGTTTGCAGTGAGACCGCCGTACTGCTGCATCACAACGACCTAAAAACCAACTTCTTTAATATAAGAAATGAAATTCTTAAAAATTTATTTCCCTCAGTACATACAATTCGCCGTAAGGCAAACAATTTTAATATAAAAAACAGTACAGAACAGCTACAATATGTTCGCGCTTGAGAAGTTCTCGAAAATTTTTATTAAAACTATTTAGGTGTTGTGAGCTTGACATTTCTTCTTAACTCAAAATAATTCTTCTCGATGTTACTGAAGGAAAAGCAGGGTAGGCAGAGAGATCCTGGGAATTTACGTTGTGTTACGATACTCCGTTCCCATTAAGAGACATAATATACTAAAGAAATGCTTTTATACTGTTTAAATGACTATAAACGCTTACCTCTAACCTGGTTAGGGGTAAACGTTCCCTGCTATCTCTTTTCTCAAATTCGTTAAGAAAGTGAAACGAAGTGTTTTGAAACTAAAATTAGCAGGAAAAAGCGTGAAGCTCTCTAAGACATCCTCCTCCTATCATTTGCACCATCAATCTTTGTACCCGTTTATGCTCAGTATCAAATTGAGGTCGCCGTAAGTTTTACGAGTACTTATTCTGGTGAAATAGTTTTGTTCTTACACAAGTTGTAACAAGTTCAACAAGCAACTTCATGGAATAGACCTCCTTGAGAGTATTGTTATTAGACAATAGCCCGAAATTTGATCTAATTTAGAAACAATTTTGACATGAGAATTATAATGACGATGAGGTGAGGTCTGTCGTGGCGCAAACGAAAATTCGGCGGGAAAATAGGGAACGGAGTGTCTTAATACTAGGTTCCCTTAGCCTTCCCTGCGGTGTGGGGAATACAATGTGAAGCTGAAAAAAAAGTTATGATTACATCTTGAATTCAGGTGTTTTTTACATTGTTACCTAGTTTTAAAATAATTAGTTTTCTATTTGCTACAAAACAACTTTTCTGAGTATGCCTACTCCGTAGGGGGGAGACGAACCTGGGAACCAAATGCTAAGACACTCCGTCCCGGGACTTCCGTTCCCCACTTTTCGCCTGTTTCTGGGGAACTCAACTCCGAAGATATGAAAATATTAAATATTTTATTTCTTGAAGTGGGAAACCAACCTTCGACCTGTCGTCTCTTGACTCTTGTGCCCCTGTGCCACGACTGGACTCGATCTAATCTAATTATGTACTTTATCTAATAAAACACCATTTTCTCGCTAATAAATAAACATTCTTAGAAATTTTCTATATATTTATATGAAAGCTGGTAACAAGACCACAACTAATGGAATTATAACAACTCCTTAATGTATCGCGTGACTCTAGCGTGTTACGTATATATGACAATTGTCAGAAGCGTGACAATGATGTTAGTGAGTTAAGCAATTAGGTACTTACTATAGTTTTTTTTAGTTTGTAAATATGTCTTATACAGGGTAGGTAGAGAACTGGGAACGGGGAACCTGGGAACCTAGTGTTATGACACTCTGTTACCATTAAGACTTCCGTTTCCCCCACTTTTCGCTGAATTATAGATTATAAAATATATCTCTTATTTTCGCACTTAAATAACTACACTATAGATTTAGAGTCCCACAAGCAGAAAAAATGGATAAATAATATAGAAAACAAACTATTTCATAAGTTAGTAGAAAACATATGTATGTATGTATGTATATACGTGATGCTCGTCATATTACCGAACGCTGATATCTTCCACTGTCAGCCATTGTCCGCTCGTTACCACCACTTGACCCAGATACGATGTCATAAATCATATACAAGAAACAATATAATGCGTATTTGATTGGAAAATCGCGATTTATATATTTTTTTGTTTAGTTTTTGTTTAAACACGTATATCTCAGGAACTACTGGTTTAATTGGTTTTTTTTTAATATTGGATAGTCCATTTATCGAAAAGGCTATATATGCTATAATTATTACATCACGGTTATTGTTGAAATTAAATATTGAATTGAACATATTACATTTTATACTAAGTACATATATCTTTATGTTAGCGGCACAGTATATGACTGTGAACGCGGCGGTCGTAGATACGATTCTCATTTGGAGGAATTAATAATTTTAATTTCTCCAATCTAGTAACAAGACGAAGCGCAGTGTTGATTTGCGCTCGATGTCTCGAAAATGGAGTGGTGGTGTGGTGGACGAACTTTTAGTTTTGAGTCGTGGGTTCCCTGTACCTACCCTGCTATATGCAAAATACAGCGTGAAACTCAAAAAAATATTAATATCATACCACTAAGCTAAATCAGTTACTTACTTTCTCTTACAATTAATAATGCAAAATTACCACCCTTAATCCTTATATTATAATTTATTATGAACACTATCTTTTCAGGTACGTCGTCCCCTCGGTTGACCCACTTCGTACATCATAAATAAGGCTCCTGGCAGCCCTGAGATCAAAGGACTGGAATCTTATCTCGAAATTTAATTTGTAAGGCATTTTATATTTAGCTTTTTGGTTAGGTTACCTTGTGATTTTGAAATAATGTTTTTTTTATGTCTGTTTATATACGAATTTTCTAGTTTTTTTTTGGACTTGAGGTTCATGCTGCCCTACTGGCCTTTATAGGGACTCTGGTTGGTTAGGGTTGAAGGTACTCTCACAGGAAGGAAGGTCTGAAAATGTTGCTAAATACTTCTCTTAAATTTATTTTTTCAGTATATTTATTAATTAATAAAAATGTTATCACAAACAATATCACCATAAATAAACGCCTCAATACATTTTTTAGGGTTACTTTACTTCAAAAGGTAAATACGGAACCCTTATTATTATAGGATCAATTTGATTTCCATCTATTCCTCTGTCCTTGACATATTTTTCTCGAGTCCGCGCGTCCGACTGAAAACGGCGTCGCTGTTGTTTCGATTCCAATTCGAGGGAATGAATAGTTTTCATTTCCTCACTCCGAGAACAAGACGAGGCGCGGCGTTGAGTTTCCACTATTTGACAAGGACCTCATAGAGATATTATATTCTAAAATAATACCTTATTTAAGTTAATTCCACAAAAAAAATTAGAAAATTATATTTAAACCCTTTCAACTAAATGTCCCTTGTCCATTATCCACCTCCTGACCCACTGTGATGTGATGTGTACTCCCAACAGGCTTTGACAAAAGGATTTGTTAGGCTTCATCTAAAATTTAATTTGGAGGTCTTACACTTTTGCCTATGTGAGCTTTTCGGATTTTATTTTTAATCTACTTTTATTGGGTCGACTTATCGATCGTAACTGTGTCGTAACGTAGGGGCACAGTGTGACTGTAGACGCAACAGGTTGTGGGTTCGATTCTCAGTCGATGAAATTAAATATTTAATGTTTCCAGTTGTCTTCCCTCTGTCTGTCGAGGCAAAGCGCGGCGTTGAGTTCCGTGGAGTACGCTAAAAAAACTAATAAAATTTATTAAACTATATTTAACTCGTTTGTTATAATTGTGTCGTCATAATAAAACTTGGCAGTTATACGCACTTTAGGTGAAAACACAATAATATGCTATCATCGATCTGGTCTCACAAGACGAAACCCTGAGACGCCTATTAGTAAAACCAACTGGCTTTTCGTTTCTCTTGATACCTAGGACCAGACGATAGAAGTGAAAGGTGAAAATTAAAAACGTGCTTAGGATTTCATCAGTTACTTTTTTCGTGTTATTAGTTTTTTTTTTCAACTATTCATATGTATAAGGCCACGTCGGCGCGGCGTGGCGGAATTGGGAAATATCTGACAGAAAGCTATAGTTTTGGGTTCAGTTTCCATGCGGGGACAAGATCATATTTTGAGTTTTTGTTTTAATGTTCAGATTTAATATGAATATGGAATACTCTATTTTTTTATATTCAATGGAATTAACTAAGAGCTGTATATGTTTCTAAAATAAGATAGACTAGAGGTACAATGGGTTACATTGAAACGTAGTTTAATTCCAAAACGAAGCAGTAGTTCCTGAAATTAGAACGTTTAATCAAACCAATTTAACAGCTTTATATAATTACTATAGATTAAATCAGAATATATGCATATATATGTAAAAAAATATTAAAATTCATACGGAACATGTTCTAAGAGGTAATAAACAACTAAAAATTTTCCTCTATACAACGTTTTTTAAACTGGTAAGTGCGAGCGAGGTCGACTAATTTTGTATTTTTAGTGATTTATGTTTCATTACTAGTGTTTTACTATTATAAACATCTTGTAGTATGTATTAAAGCATCAAATACTTTTTTAGAGGCCAGTCGTAGCGAAGGGGTACAAGCTTGCGACTGTAAACGACAGGTTCTGTGTTCAATTTCCACTTGAGGAAATGAAAAATTTAATATTTTAATTTCCTCAGTCTGATAACGAGGTAAAGCGACAATGCCTCCAGGATTTCGGGGAACAGAAGTGTTTTAATGGGACCGGAGTGTTTTAATTCTAGGTTCCAAGGTTCTGTCTGTATGTACGAGATACAGTGAGAAACTAAAAAAAAATTACACAATGTGTCACTATATATGCGATTGTGGGAATCGAACCCACACCCATAGAGTGACACCTTTGTGCTTTTGCGCCACAACGGCCTCAAACTAGTATTATTAGTACATTATTAATATGAATCTATTTCTAAGTAAAATACCTAGTTTAATTATACATATACCTACTAGACAATGCAACATAACGTTGTTACGCCTGTACTAGTATAATAGGATTAGTGCTTTGCACGTACTCAGCAGTGCAGTCACACAGACAGCCACGTGGTCCGTGCTCGTATTGATGGAACTAATTATGTCAACCTGTTTGTGAAGCCTCTGGTTGTATAAGCTAGTTCACATTTGTACTGAACCAGCACTGCGTAAACGTGATAGGTTGTAGGTTAGGTTGCCAATCGTGGAAATGAGACATGTAACATATTATATGTCTTATATAATATGTTACATGTCTCGATTGGGAATCCAGCCCCTAGTGTTAAGACACTCTGTTCCCCATTTTTGCGTGTTGAGTAGCGAAATTCAACGCCAGGCTTTTCCCTTGGTGCAACTAAATAATTAAAATTGGCTACTACTAAATAATAAAAAAAGTATAGTATATATAATATGTATACATATAATATACTATCTCATTTAATAATACTTAAAGATTAAAAATAGATAATTCTTTGATCTTTATTATAAAAGTGGTGAACGCCGGATACACCTGACCCATCCATAAATAATGGGCCACCGCCTCGCCGCGCCTCTTTGTGGTACTTTTGATAATGACTGAATATGTCTATTATAGACCTGGTTGGTATTCTTTATATCTATGTATAAAATATATAGTGATTAGAGCGGCGTTGGGTTCCGCCAGTCTATATGCATTTTAGGCGAAAGGCGTAGACACCAGTGTCTTTTCGGTACATGCAGTGTTTCGTTTTATTATGGCTTAAAGGTAGATAAACATAAAAAATAAAAACAGGCAATAATTGCAATGTTGCTTATAATTTATCGTAAATTTTTTTTATAGCTTTACTGTGCAGGGTAGGCAGAGGAAGTATGGGAACCTTATACAGAAATAATATTATGCATACTATAGTGTAATCATAATATTTTTTTATAAGTACTTATTTACCTACAAGGCAATTTTTTCTGCTTGACAATTTCATGGGAAACGAATTTTATCAACACGCCCGCGTAAAATTGATTTAGTATGGTTGTGTATTATGCGTTAATGTATTATAGCATTCATTCATGTAAGTCTAATGTTATTCTAAAATTTTCCTGTAACTTTTAGAAACTTTCTAGTAGCTAGAACTGTTGTTTTTGGAAACAACTATCATAAGATAGATTACCATAAGATAATAAAAAAAATACCTACTAACATAACGTTAAGTAAGACATTTCGTACCCTACTTTTCCACCAATTTTCGAAAGATACAAATTTTGTCTTGTTGCTAGAGAACAAAATGAAAACAAGTCTACCCCACGAGATGGAGTCAAACCCACAACCATCGCATGTATATTCGCACGCCACAACGACATCAAAAATCATCCGTATTCCATATTAATAATACGGAACAAACAAAGCAAACAAACGTTTATACAAAAATAGACACACGCACATTATCGCCTTATCGTGTAACGATCGATGGTGTATTTCAGTTTACCATGACTCACTGTTAGCAACTGAGAGCTAAGTTTGAGAATGCGTGCCTCGGTCAATGTCGGAAATATATTTCCACATAGTTTTAGATTAATTTTGACTGCGGCTTCGCCTGCGTGGGTATACTGGTATATCTATCTTTTTTAATTTCACGCTGTATTCCGCAAATAAGATACTTCTCCTCCTCCTCCGATCCTTCCGTTCGCCACATTAGAAAGTTGCATGAGTTATGGCAGTTCAGGCTTAGTTCAGTACAAATAATAAGACAGAGTAGACATAAGGATTCTAGTGTTAAGTCACTCCGTGATCCGTTCCTCACTTTTCGCCCAATTGACGAAATGTTTTGTCGCATATAGCGCTTTGTCTAGTTACCAGAGGAAAGAAATGAAAATAATCTATTACCCTCAGTGGGATTCGAATCCACAACCGACGAGATACCCCTGCGCCGCGATGTTCCTTTAATATCATTTTAATTTTAATTGTAATCCCTGGGTACAATAGTAATTACTAATTACTCCTTAAAACTTATTAGCGAACCTTTTGTGAATTTTCGTAACCTACTTACGAAAAAAGGTTGTTTTAATTAATTAGCCCTTTAAAATTAATTTTCCCATATTTAATTACCCCTTTATTTTTACCCATTTAAACATGATTAATTATATGAAAACAATAAAGTATGACCATTGCCCTTAAATTTATACACCTATACATATTCGTGATTGTAATCTCAGCGATTTGTCTTAACTTTAGGTTTCTATGTTCTCTGCCTACCCTGCTGTATGCGGCATACATTCTTATTGGCGCCGTTTCCCATTTTCCTCCGAATTATAGAGGCATTGTGTGTTAAATGGTAGAAATCAACGCCGTACTATGCCTTGTTACCAGACCGAGGAAATTGAGTGGAAATTGAACCCACAACCTGCCCTAATACTAACCCATAATTATTGCCTTACTAAGCGGATGACATATAACAGACAGACGGTAAAGGTCTCCAAAAATAGTTCTCAAATGAGTTAATATATGTATTTTAAAAGAAAACAACTATTGTTAAATTCGTTTTCCTTCCCGTGGCCCTATCGCGAAATGTCCACAGTGTGGACTCCACACACTAACACTACTGTAGTCACTATAGTATAGTAGTACACAAACCGTGACCTCAGTGTTATCGCCGCCGCCGTACGTGCGACCGCGTTGCCCGCTAATAAATCTTTTACTTTGCAAAAAATACGAAAATATTTAATTTTTCATAGTATATTTAATATAAGAAATTAATATTTTTCTTGTTTTATGTTGAATAGTATTTTTTTCACGTAAATAACTATAGTTTTTGGTGGTTTTACGCGAAATTTGTGATTTAAGTTTTGTATGATAACATGCCGGATTTGTTTAATCGTGTGCTAAGTTTATCTGTAAGTATTAATAAATAGTGTTATATATTTTTATGTTATGAGGCCTTATTGGGGCATAGCGTCTGATTGTAAAATTATGATTGTAGGTTAGATTCTCAGGAAAATTTATGATTTTCTTTTCCTCGCTCTGCTAGCAAGACAGAACGCGGTGTTAAGTTCCACCACTTAACCAACATTGTCCCGAAAATTGGGTGGGAAGTGGGGACTGGATTGTCTTAACACTTGGTTTCTCTGATATTTGCAGGATTAAGCGTGAAGCTAGTAAATATAGTGATTTCGATTCTTTATATTGTACACATCTTGTATTAATAATAATCAGCTTCACGCTGTATCCCGCACACAGCAGGGTAGGCAGAGGGAACCTAGTGTTAAGACACTCCGTTCCCCACTTTCTGTCTAATTCTGGATGCATTGCTTGTTGAGTGGCAGAACATAACGCCGCGCTTTGCGTCGACACCAGAACGAAGAAATGGAAATATAAACGTAAATAAATTATTCACTTCTTCGAATGGGGATAGAACCAACAACCGTCACGATACAGTCACATTGTGCCGCTGCGCCACGACGACTATTATGTATTATATAAATACATACTCATTTAGATTAATTGTAAAAACTAGGTAGAATCGTTTCCTTTCCAGTTTTTTATGCACATTTTGTAAGTACGTAAACACGTTTTGATTTTGCTCCAACAAAATCACATGTTAGGTAATATTTTGTTTTAATAATATAAGAATATGAATATTGTACCCAGAATTCGTCGATATAATGCCATTCTATATAATGATAATATAAGACAATCATAAAAGATGAATAATACAAAAAAAAAAACAATCTAGTGTTAAGACACTCCGTTTCCGACTCCGACCACCGAATTCTTCGAGACATTGCGAGTTGAAAGAACTCAACGCAAGGCTGCCAGAGCCTCTGCAGGCCAGAGCGAAGAAATGATAATATTAATAAATAATAATTCACTCCATTTATAATAATTCAATGTGGGGATCGAACCCACAACCGTCGCGCTACAGTCTACAGTCACAGTACAAATGATACATTTTATATAATATAGCAGTAAATTATAAATAACTGCCGATATTGGGTTAATTCTGCGTCAGCCTTGGCTATGTTTACAAAGCGACCGGCAAACACTACAGAGTTGTATGTTTAAGCAATATAAGTATACGTTGAGATAGATATCTCGTATTCTGGGAGCGAATATCTTATTTGAGATTAATATCTTTTTTTGTATATCTTTCAGATATATCTTTTTAATAGAGAACCTGGGAACCTAGCTAAGACACAGTGGTCGAAGTATTTATATATATAATTATGTTTTTTAGTATTTTTGGAACGCTTTTCCGCTTTTTCACGCTGGAACCCGAATTTAACCTGTTTGGACTTTGTTAAAGAAACTGCGGCGTTAGGTCCCACAACTATACATAACATCTTTTAATGTATGAAAAGACTAAATAGAATTATATCATGTTTTTTTCGTCGAGACAGGAAATTGAAATTGTATTTTGTATACTCATTTAAAGATATAAATAAGGTAATGTAACGCTCGAGGCACGTGTGAATGTGGCACTTGAATAAATATATACCTAGGGAGCCGTCATGGCGTAGTAGGTAGTAACTTTAAGTCTCGGTTATAGATTCGATTGTCATTGGAAGAAATAAATTATTTTTCGGGCTCTGCTAACAAGAAGTAAGCGCGGTGATGAGTTTTGTCAATTAATACGCAATACCTTCGGCGGAAAATGAGGAACGGAAGTGTCTGAACACTGGGTTCCCAGGTTCCCTCGGGCTATCTTGCTATGTGTGAGATACCGTGTGTAGCTCGTAAAAAAAAACGTATAATTTGCTTCACGATCAAAGCGTTGAAAAGTAATTTATCAACAAAGTTTATTTATAAAAGTGTTGTACTTTTCAGTTCTGATAGATACATCAATTGAAATGCATGTATGTCTTTAATTTAACGGGTGTCGTGTTTTAACGCCGTCCCTGTAAAGGCAATTAGGTACTATGCTTCTGGCAAAACTGCAGGAATTCTCTATAATTTTGCTGGTACTCTTTTGGTAGTATTATTTTCTCCTTTTGGAATTTAAGTCTTCTTTTTTTATTTAATTTTCTTTTTTCACTTATTTTGTGACTTTAGGGTTCTTAGAGCTTGAAAAAAAACGGGACCCTTATATAAACACTTTACTGTCTGCATGTCTGATCGTTTTGTCACGACCATTTTTTTTATGATTATCCAGGTAAAATTTATAGCAAATATCTCGATCAACAGTCTCTCGAGGGCATAAAAAATATATTTTCGAAACCATCAATTAAAAAATACGAGCGTGTGTTTCCTTTATGGTTTTTTTTTATTTATTTCGTATACAGTCAAATTCGCCTTGCCTTAATAAGTTATTAGTAGTCAATTAATTGTATAAAATAATAATTGTCAATAAAGTTCTTTTATATTTTTTTATGTCCCAATTTGTAAATGGTGCTAAATATAACTACCACGATTGTATACAACTATCACAACCAAAAACTTCATATTACACCATAAACTATAAAATGTTTAATTTTAAATCTCATAAAAATTTCACAATCTTTACTTTCACTTAATTTTAACTGTACCTACATATAGTGCCCTTCGTTTTGTAACAATTGCTTAACAGCAAATTATCCACAAAAAAAACATTTATTTTATATAGTTTTGTTTTTTAAATTAATGAAAACTAAGGTCCATACTTACTTATAAATCTCTGAAATTTATAAATCTCAAGTTTAAGATGGATCTTGAGAGCGGTTTATAAATACGTGACTAAAATTTGTTTAGCGAGATGAATATTTTCATTATATTTTTAGGTGTGATGGAATCAGTTTCCTGATTACTTGACTATCCTGATAGTATAGTACATTCACCTGATTTATCAAATAAAATTTACTTTATCAATATCAATCACACTGGACAACTAAAAGCACCTTCACGGAGGCAGAGAGATCCTAATGGTAAAAGGTTCCCCACAAGCCGCCCAACTCAACACCGCACCTTGTCTTATTACTAACGCAAGTAAATAAAAATTATTCATTCCTCCCAGGAGAAAATCGAAAAAACATCTAAATTGATTATCTATCTATATAAACATATTTTACAAGCGAATTAAAATCGATCGAGTTCTGTTGTTTTTCTTACAACAGATATAAACATTACATGATTCAATGGCTCGAAATAAAAGTTCTAGTTTAATCAGCTAACGTTTACTCAGAAACAGGAATTAGCGTTAACTAACTTAATTAAGAGTCGGATTATTACAAAAATCCGCTTAGGTGCTAGTCAAATTCCGAGACTCCATACTAATTTCAGGATTGGAGGTTAACGATTAGTTGAAGTGTCATAATGGGAACAGAGTGTTTTAACCTGCTAAGTGCTGGATACAGAAAAATATCCATTCAAAATTCCAATTCGGAAAAAATGCTTGCAAAATATGCTCCTACATTCCCTAAGGAATGTATGCATGCTAAATTTCAGCGTTCTACGCCGCGTAGTTCCAGCTATGCGTTTTCTGATTCACTCAGTAACGCAAGATGTTTATATACAAAATGTTATAATATACTAAATAAACAACCAGGGACTAATTCTTAGATTAAATATATGATAAATATATATTTTTTTGGTTTGTTATAGTAACGTATAATATCATTATTAGAAAAAATATTAAAAAATAATAGAAATAAAATACTCCCGAGTTTCTTACCTACTTCATTTCATAATAAATAAATATTGAGGTTTTACTTCGTAGTTGTTGCAATTCTTAAGCGCAAAGTTTAAATTTATTCTTATTGTTGGATCTACATCTACAGCTACTTGTACAAAGTATTTTCTTAGAAAATAAAGTCAATGTATAGTTACTGAGATGTTCTTAGACAACTCGAGACGTTCTTATTTAAATAAAGTTATTTTATTTGTTCAGCTTTATAATAATGAACTATTGTTATTTTGTCGCTCTAATAACAAGAAAAAAACGCGGGGTTTAATTGCGCCACTTAACACTTAATCCCTCGAAAATTGAGTGAAAAAAAACTAAAAAGACACGAATATGATAACACCGTGGAAGTTAATGACTCAATAAATATACAAAAAAAAAATCGTGGTTTTTCTTTATTAATAAAATTACTTTATCCTAGTATCGTCCTAACCTTCCAACTTTCGCTACTATCTTTCTTTCCCCAGTCGAAACTTTAGCAAATAGTCTTTTTATGGACAAGTTAAGAAGTAATTTATTTCCATTTAGTTATACGAGATCGTTTCATCCGGACTTCCGACCTGACCCAGATACGAGGGCTTTAGTGGCTATTTTGTCATGTTTAATGGATATCACCACTCCGATAGCCTTTACGTTCGTTCCTCTACTTTGATACTGGCATTGATTTTTACGTGCCTACTTTAATATATTGTGTGAAGCTATAATTAGTTTTCTACCTTCAAGAACCTTTGATGACAGAATATGAAAAGAGTTCTTCTGTTAGAAAAGGAGGTGATAACCTCCTTTTCTTAGTTAAAAATATAAATTACCTAAAAATACAAATTTAAGCTATACATTTCTCGGAGGTGGGATCAAATTCATACTTCTTAATCGCGAAAATCCCTTTTACGAATGGAATTTCGTGCGGGTTACATTGGCCTTGGACTCGTAGACCGGCAGATGTAGATTATCCATAATACCTACTAAAATCTCACGGTGCTTCGAGCACGACCGCCACTGGCCGAGATGACGGCTAAGGGTTCTATCCGTGAACTCTATAACCGAAAAATATTTCTGCGCATCGATGGGCTTCCCAAGGAAACAAATGACAAAACCCCAATTATTAATGTTAAAACGTTGCTTTTTGCTATTTATAACAATACAAATGCCTTCCCCGCTGAAGTTTCACATTTTTATTTATTATACAATGCTCTTTAAAGAATTACATCAAAAAAAGCACTTCACAAATTAAATCAACCTCGGCCTTGCCAAGTCGTTGCGAGTCAACGTCTATAATCGCGTTAATTGGACCCCAGGGCTTCCTAATGTCATTTGCAAATGAGATTTACATAGATACATATTATATGTATTAGTGTACAATAATATTAATTTTGGCCATTGTGGCGTAGTGGCGCGAGGGTTGTTGGTTCGATTTCCATTCGAGGAAATGAAGTATTTAGTGCAGTGGTTTAGCATTTGTCTATAAACGCGATGATAGTGACTTTGATCCCCACTCGAGGGAATGACTATTCACTTCCTTGCTGTGACAAAAGAAACCCAGTATCGAGAAAACTTGACAAATAAAATAATACCTACTATATATATGAGACAGCATAACCAAGATATACACATTCAAGATTAACTCATTTTTTTAAATTCGTAAAAATACTAAAACAAGCATAAAACGGTACAAAATTCATTGAAATTCCCCAAAAGCTGAGAATTTTTGAGAGCTTTATCGTGGTGTATGAAAGCCTTGGCTCATAAATTACTTCGACAAGTAAAATTCTGCCGCCAGAAAGTTTGACATTTTACAATGACTTAACGTATCATGAGCCATAGTTGTGAAAATATTTATTATTAAATTTAGGCTGCCTAAATTTTAGTAAGCTTAAAGAAAATTAATATATATAAATTTAAGATCGTTAATTATGTTACAAAATGCGGCGTTTAATTCCGCCAATCGACATCCAAAGTCCCAGATTAGAACGGAAAGCAATAATTGTCAATAGGTGCTCTGTGTTTCGGGACTGATTTCATTTCTCCGCTGTGATGGACGACGTTTAGGTTCATCACACACAATGTCTTGAACATTGGGCGGTATATGGTAAACTTAATGTCTTATCACGAGGTTCCCTCTAGCTACAATGCTATGAGGGAAAAGCGTGATGGTGCTTATCTTTAGCTTAATATAGCTTACAAACGATATAAAATGGTTGTAGATGTGTACGTAAATATCAGGGTGGGTAATCGTCCGAATTATCAACATGTTAAATACTTACCTAAATGATAAGAAGGTACATTTGTCAATTTTAAAGCCTGTTTTATATACATATAATGTAATTGTCTTTACATACATTTATATAGATTTACTTTTTTTTATAATGCGCAGCGCCTGATCGGTCTAGCTGTGAGTTCAATTCCCACTTGGAGGAAATTAATTATTTTCATTTCCTTGCGCTGCGCTGGTAAGAAGACAAAACGCGGTATCTAGTACTCGTACACGTGCAACTCTGCCTACACTTCCTATAATGCGGGATACAGCGCACTCGTTTTTAATGGATATTTTTTTGGATTATAAGTTAAATAATCTATGTATACGGAAATAATACTTACAAACTTTTATTGTGTCCCCAGACTTTCAAAAAATATATAAATACGCTATTGTTGTCGAAAATGAGCTATACTCGTACGTGAGAACCTTTTTTTCTTACTACAATTTTCTTTTAATATACCAATAAATTCTTAATATTATATAGATTTTGTATATTATATAAATTCAACATTTCCAATTCCAATGGTCGACTAACGACCAAGACGAGCCATGCGTTAATTGAATTTAGATTTAATCGTGACTCGTGATTTACTTTCCTTAATTTGTACAGTAACTGAATACTGGTAAAAACGTGATGGATGGGGGAAATTTGGGGTGAACTGTTTTACTTTCTATGCGGTTTAGTTATTTATAGAATTGGCCTTAATTTTTTAGCTTTTTGTATTGATTTGATGGAGCAAACATGGCCTGTATGTTGTATTTTTAAAACACTCTGTTTCCCACTTTCCATCTATTTTCAAATAGATGCCGACTCTAAAACCATCGTGTTGGACATTGCCACAATAGTGAAATAATAAACGTATCAAATAATAATTAATTATTATTTATTGATAATTCATTATTATTATTATTTTTGGTTAATTTCTCTAATGTAAGAAATAAACCTGCTACCTATGTCTTATACATGTGTATATAACAACATATAAAATATTTTAACATTTCATTTATCATCTAAGATTGTTGATATAAATTGATTTTATGGCTTTTAGGCGTGCCAGCTTACTTTGCCAAAATGTCACGTAATACATGATAGGAAAATGCAAATTATTATTTGATACATTTTTCATTGGGTATATGTATATCGGGGATATGTATTGGGCGAAGGAAATGTATAATAATAATAAATAAATTATATTATAAATCATAATCGAATTACAGCAAAATAATCTAATAATAAAGTAATCTAAGCAATTTATATAAAAAGTAAAACAATGAAACTTAAACCAATGACCTATCAGTGACTAATCTGTGACAATTGAAATATTTATTATTGCCCAAGAAGTTACCGCCATATATCAAGAATTCAATTCAATACAAGAAGTTACATTTACAGCCAGAAAATGTCATTTTTTTACATTTTACACTTTAAAAGAAGTGTTCTTACACACTTAGTTACTTTCTTAATAAGTACAGAAAATGTAAGTCATAATATTGCTAAAAAACTATGTAATATACAAAGATCCCACTAATTAAGATCTTTAAACTCATCAGGTCGCATCCTTGACATGCTCTTAGACAGCTGAGTGTTACAAGTGAATTGTTATTTTTCAACAGTGCTAATATTATAAAGCTTAAGAGTTTGTTTTCTTGAACGCTACTCTCGCTAATCTCTCAACTTTTTGAAAAAATATTTTTGTGAAAGATGGTCCATTTATTCGATTTTTTATCGACCTTTGGGTAATGCTGTAAACCCTACAGGCTATCCAGCGAGACCGGCTGAGGAGGGAAAAGGACCATAAAACCAATTATCGAGCAATACTCTACAGACCATACCTTAGGCCTTAGGCGTAGACTGGTCACAGTTATCTCAGGCACTTAGAATATGTCACGTGTTATACAAATTTCTTAGGTCCTTATTTATTAATCGCTCTCTACTGTAAGATCGATCTTGAGAAGACGTTTTTATAAATAAGTATATTATTTATAAATAAAAATGACATCTCAGGACCTTAAGTTACTTTCATTTTGCCACGCGATCGAAGCCGCAGGTAAAAAAAAGCTAATCTACAAGGATCTTCACCAATTAAGATCTTTATCCTTGACATGGTCTCCGACAGTCGAGTGTGACCAGAGAATTGTTATTTTCCAACAAAACTCAATTGCCTCCGGAAGGTTGGCTATATGGGTCACGCGCGAGGCTGCGAGGTCATGGACCAAAATAAATTACATCTTAATGACTGATCTGTGTCATGTCTTCTTGTTAGTGGATTATAATGAGGAGGATGGTTGATATGTATTTGTTTTTTTTTGGTTTAATAACTTAGGTTAATGTTATTTTGATTTAGGGTTTTGTAGCTTAACTCTTCTTTCTTCCTCCTGGCATTAATCACGGCTATGTTGCAAGGGTCTGCTGGGTTTTAGTTTCACACAGTAAACATAAATAACTTAGTGACACTGACACTCCTTTTCGCTTCACCGACCGTATTCCACTAATACCGCGTTAGTATTAGCCTTGTTATTTTCCTATAATAGGTTTCAAATTTGTTACTTTTGTGATGGCATAAATTACATAATAAATATACGAGCTGTTTAGGCCTTGATTTGTGACTTAATTTGTAATGGAGGGTCCCAACATTAGGTTCTCTCTGCCTATCCCGTTATAGCAGGGAAATCAGCAGGAATATATAAATGATAATTCCTTCCCCGAGTGAGAATCGAGCCCACAGCCGTCGCGTTACTCTATAAAATATTCATATATCGTAGTACCATTTGAAGAATTCAAGCTAAGATTTAAGAGAAATGAAAGCGCTGTTTGATGTGATGTGTCAAGAAGTTCTTAGATTGTTTTCATTTAAAACTGAAGATCTTTCACAATGCGAATGTAGGGCGGGATAACAAATAAAGCGTTTTTAAATGGAACGTGAGACATGACGGATGAGGCACTGTCGCGTCGTCAGTTTTGTCAGTTCTGGGATTGTTGTTGTTGTTTTTTTTTTTTATTTTTTTTTTACAACTTCACAATGTATTTCGTGCGTCGTAGGTTAGACAAAGGGAACCCGGAAACCTAGTGTTAAGACACTCCATTCCACATTCAGACACTTTCGTTTTTGAGGCATTGTGTGTTGACTGATGGAACTCGACGCCGCGATTTGCCTAGTTACCAGAGCGAAGAAACGAAAATATTAAATGTTTCTTTCCCCCGAGTAGAAATCGAATCCATACTCTGTCGAGTACAGTCACACGCAAGTGCCCCTAGCCTTATTCATTTTTCTACAAAACTTGCTTTTACTAGCAACTTGGCTCTTTTTTTACGCGGATTCTATATGCCTTACAAAGATTTTTTTAAGTAAAATTGAAATGCAAATTTAAAGCCATAAATAATGTAAAGCTGTCGCAGCTTAGTTACATAATGAATAATGATATAATGGATATAGGTTCGATCCCATCATCAAAAATATTCTCTTTTAATAAAACAAAAAAGTAATTATTGTATAGACTGCATAAAAAAATATTATATCGTAAAAGTGAAGTAAATTTGAGCGGAGAGCTTAGGGAAGAGTGGATGAGACATAAACGAGGATAACCATTGAGCTCCTTTAAAGTAACGATGATGGCTTTGAGAGCGTGATGCCTCTGGAAGATAAAAATAATGTTGATGAAATGTTTTACTTATTTATAAATTTGTGACAAGTTCGGTCGTCGTAGCGCTAGGAGAGACGGCGTCTGACTGTAAAAGCGGTGTTTTGGGTTCGATTCCGAATCACGCTACGATACGATAAAGTTTTATTACGCTACTCAACACGCTGCTTCTAGTTAGACAGAGGGAACCCCAAACTCGGATCAATTTTCAAAACATTAACATTTGGGGTTCGATTTCCAACCTAGGGATCTGAATAGGAAATCTGTAGCAATTCAAGCCGGAATTCAAAACAGACTAATAATTTATTCTTCATTTATTTGCAGGAAATGGCGTCCTGCTAAAGCCCTACTACAAAAAGAAGTTTGGGAGAAGACTAGCGCCGGCACTTCACCATGACCAAGAAGTTCGAGTTCAATTGGCAGATACCGGTACCGGAACCTCTATTGCAGGTGAGGTGATAAAAGACTCCGTTTTTCCTTTTGAAACAAGGAACCCTAAAAAAATAATATTTACAGCCAAAGTTATACACTAAATCGTATAAACTGTATAGATTTACAATCTTAACACAACATAAGGATTATATAAAAGGAAATTTTGTATTCAATGTCAAACCCGAGCTTGGCATTGACCTGCGCGTGCGCGTGCTCACGGTGTGTTAGATTTACAATACCGAATAAATATGCCATATTTAGTATTGTCATTGTACTTACTGATTTTGGTTATATTATGATGTTTTTTAGTTGAGTTGTTACTACCTCGTTAGTCGTTACCGTTTTTTTTTTTTTAACGGTGCATTTCGAACATAGCAGGGTAGGCAGGGGGAACCCGGCAACCTAGTGTAAGAGGCACTTTGTTCCCATGTAGACACGTCCGTAATCCCACTTTCGGCCAAATTCCAGAAACGCGCTTGGCCTCGAACAGAGCTAAAAAGAAAATATTTGATGGATATATGAAAAATTTGATTTCATCGAGTGGATATTGAACCCACTGTCGCAGTTACAGTCGCAATCTTGTGCCCAAAGCGTGGCGTTGAGTTCCGTCCGACAACACACAATATCTCCAGAGCTCCGCGGAAAGACAGGAGCGGTGTGTTTAACACTAGACTCCATCTGCCTATATGCGGGATATAGCGGGAAACTAAAAAAAAAATATTATGCATTGTTATTTAGTACACATACATACATTCAAACTACTGTACAATATTATAATTTCCATACATACATAATTATAGGCTATCGTTTAGCTTATTATTATTGTAAAATGGTTTCATTGACCTTTGTGTTTCAAAATGACACCGTTTTTACTTTGCGTGTCATCATGTTTATTTAAACGTTAAACAAGTAGTTAGGCATATTATTATTTGAATACGCTATTATACCTAATATACATTATATTATTATCTATGGTTCTGAACGCACTGTTGTTATTCCTAATGCAGAAAACGATTGTGGACTCGACGAAGAATATTTGATTTCCTCGAGTGGGATGCGAACCCACAACCTTTCGCGTTTGCAGTTGCACGCTTGTGCCCCTATAAAACGACTGGCTTCTATTATAAAGAAGCTGGCAGGGAAAACCTAGTGTTAAGACACTCCGGTCTCTCATTTTAGAAATCTAACGCCGCGTGCATCCTTTGAAATCTATCAATTTCAGTGGATAGATGATAATTAAACATTGAGGAGGGACTCGAATCTGAAACCTTTGTTTGCACTTAGCTCAATGAATATATAAGTAGGTAGGTATAACTTATACGTGCAGTGTGGGCCATTTTGGAGTGCCACGCTGATGATTGATTTATCTTGGAATAGATTTTCTGTAAACGTGACAGGTTGTGGATTCGATTCCCACTGATGGATATGGAATATTTAATATTTTAATTTCCTCGCTCTGGTTACCAAGCAAAACGTGACGTTGACTTCCGACACTTAATATGCACTGCTTCTAGAATTTACCAGAAAGTGGAGAACAGAAGGGCCGTTCCGGTCACTTTCCGGTTTTAAACACAATAAAGAGTGAGAATCGAACCCACAAACATTATGTCCGTCACGACGACCTCAAAGTCATCAAAGAAGAAAAGATATTACAGCGTCTTAATTATTCTCTTCATATCTATCTCTATTGGCTTTAGGCTAGATTTTGATGATTCATCAAACCGAGACATGAACCTTTTATGAACTACACACATAGATTTATGATCCGTAAACATAATAACCCGTAAAATAAAGATCTTTTGCACTAAGTTTAATATAAAATTTTGGGTATATTTAGTCTTATACGATTATGTTTATAAATTTACGCATATACCTATACAATATACGTAAATTTAAAATTGTTTTTTTTTTTATTTTTGCAATACTGTTAGAAATCGGAAGCTGTTAACGTTTTTTAAAAAACAGGATAAAAACACATATCGTCTATAAATCATTAAATCATTCATCATCAGTCGTTTCTAAATCATTTTTTCGCGAATTTCCCTCCAACAAGGGCCGTCGCCTATAGTCGCCGTCGCCCCCGATTGGCACAATTCCACTGCTTTTATAGTCTTTTTCACCTACGCCTACCCTCTCTTACACGAGTTCGCTAACAATTCATTAAAAAAATCGAGGAGATCAGATCAATTGCCTGGGACTAGGTTTAATGAAGCCGCGTTTAAAAATGTATAAACTGTCACCTCCACTATTTGAGGTACTCTTGGTTACTCCTGGTAACTAACTAAATTAATTTCTAAGACGTGCAAAAGACGGACAGATAGATATATATATATATATGTATATATAAAATCTTAGTAGAGTGCAGTTGCTACATTAAATTATATGAAATGGAAATCCTTTCATTCCTTTTATAAAATGCAATGAATTTAATATTCGAGATAGCTTTGCAGGTATTAGAAATATTGAATGAGGCTATATATCTGTAAGTTTAAATATTGTTTCTCAACTCGACTATGTTTAACCTTAATATGCAATAGGCTCACTTTACACAATTACTTATAACAAACAAACTCACAAACTGACGAAAATTATGTGAAGATCTAATATAATATTTTATGTTAATGTTAAAAGCTTTCGCTACAAACATTGAAAGAGACGGTTATTGCTTTTAGTATCTACGAAACGAAATTGTAATTTTCCTTTTAGACCTCATATTTACTTTACTTTATTTATTTTGTTTATAGAACAGCTACTATTGTTAAAATTAAATCAGTTTCACTCTGTATCCCACACATTCACGCTGTATCCGTTCCCCATGTTCGGCCGATTTCTGAAAGCACTGTGGCGGAAATCAACGCAGCGCTTTGCCTTGACACCAGAGCGAAGAAATGAAAATATAAATTTAAATAAATATTTCATTTCCTCGAGTGGGGATTGAACCTATAACCAGTCACGTTTACAGTCACGTACTTGTGCTACCTCTGGCGTCAGATATTTTATGATGAATTTTAGTTAAACACACTGGAAATTCGGTGAAAGTATGCCTTAACACTAGGTTCCCTCTACTTACACTGCTATATACGGGGTACAACGTGATGATAAAAAAAGGAGTAGTCAATTTTTGTAGATAATTTTATGATCTAAAATTTATGACAAAACCTACTGGCCTCAGAAAATTGAAAGGGGAGTAAGAAAGGCAAGCTAAGAGAAAGGATTTCTCGAAATTTCGACGAGAACGGGAATTACGGGATTTTCTATTTTCCGTCTCAACGGCCAAGGAAAATAAGTTGCGGACGACGACTAGTATAACATAAAACTAAGTACTAGTATAAATAACTTTAACTATATTAAAAGTTTAATTTTGTTTTTGTCTACAGGGCGCTGTGTTCGACAGATGGACGGAGGAAAAGGACAACACCGAGTTCGAGAAGGAATGCACGTTTAAAGTCGACGAATATGGCTTCTTTATTTATTGGAAAAGCGATGGAAAGGTAAGGAAAAAGCCTCCTAAAAAGTAAAAAAAAGTATCCTGCATATAGCAAGGCACTCCGTTCCCCACTTTACGACGAATTCTTTTGAGGCATAGCGTGTTGGGCGCTTTGCCTTGGTACCAAAGGAAGAAAATGAAAATATAAAAAAAAAATTAAGTGTTATTATTAAGGGTTAAATTAAATACATATATGAAATTTCCAATATTTTTGTCCCAGGTTCTTCAATAATTTGTACTTATAGAAACTATAAAATAATTTAATTTTTATATTTTTTGTTAATATTACTAAGACATTTAGTTAATTTATATACTTCACATATTGTATAACATAAGGGTGAATGAATAAGACTGAAAACAAATATTTCTTCCCAACGCGGGAATGGAATCCATGGATACCACCCTTGTTGAGTATTAAAGATCTAAATGTCTGGGTAGATAATAAAATTTTAATACACCCTTCTCGGCCACCGTTAATGGTTATTTCCATAGCAAAAACTATATCAGACATTTATTTCCCCAAGGATTTCAGTTTATGCATATGATATTAGTTGGGGCGAAGCAGGGTTATCGCTTCATTGGAAGTTATGTTTTTATTTAGTTGATAGTGATGCTACGTATTTGTTTTGAATTTAAAAAGCTAGTTTTTCTATATATTATGAGTGAACGTGTATGTTATATATGTTTTGTAGTTAATAGTAAAAAAATGAACGCGTTGAAAAATTATATATGTAATGAAATTATGATTTTAAGTATTATCCTCAACGACTGGACTCAAATCATAATCTCTTTTAAATCTCGCTTTTAAAATGTGAGAATATGAACATGATATTAATTTATTTTATTATAAAACCTATAAATTTAGAAGTTAACTTATATTATACCATATTACATAATAAGTAAGTGCTTAGTATATAATGGGTTGGTGGCAACCCTTCCTCATCTTAAATCTAATTTTGGCCGTCCTCTAACGTATCGCGTACTCAAATATCTACGTAATGTAAATAAGAGAAGCATTCCGAAATTCCAAGCTGTATTACCTATGTATATGAAAAAATGGTTAGAAATATCTTTTACTTTTTTAGCTTTGCGCTTTACCCCGCACATAAGCTAGGCCGAGGAACCTGGAGCGACCTGGGAACCTAGTATTAGAACACTGCATTCCCCAGATACTTCTATTATTCACTTTGGAAACTTCAGGCATTGCGATATACTATGATCCCACCTAATTAAGCCAAGAATGTCTAAATTTTCTTCTAGTTCAAATAAATGAAATTGTTTGGAAAAGACAACTTGTAACAAGGCTACTTTATTTGAAATCTCTTTTTTGCAAACTCTCTTAATTACAAGTGCGGTGTTGAGTTCCGAAACACAGAGTGTCTTGTACTTGAACATAAAGCGAAGAAATCGAGAGCGAAGCGGAAGGTTTCCTCTACTTGGAAAAGGCGCGATGATTGAAAATTGATGGAATGGCGTAATGCTTCCAAAATCCGGCAGAAAGTGGGGAACGGAGTGTCTTAACACTAGATTCCCTATGCCTACCCTGATGTGTGCGTGCTACAGCGTGAATCTGATCTTATTTGATTTTTTACAATGAAATCGCAGTGTTTATCAGTTTAATGGTCAATAAAACGTTCAGGTTACAACGTGCCTCGCATTCGATATACTCGTAGAGATAAAACTTTGATGGGTGTTTCAGCTAATTTTGTATGCAATCGTTAATTTTTAGTAGGTACCTACACCTAATATTAGGTAAATAATAGTAATAGGTAAAAAAATATAATTTTTAGCTTCACGCTGCATCCCGCACGTAGCAAGGTAGACAAAGGGAGTTTAGTGTTAGGAGACTTGATTCCCCATCTTCCGCAGAATTCTGGTGGCGTATTCCTGGATCATTGCTCATAGTTACACATACACTAAAAGTCGAGCTAACACAAGCGTGTTAAAAATGTTGATAATTAAAATTTTAACACTTGAGAGTCTAATGTATTCTTATTTTGTCTTACTACGCTTTATTTTAGTGAAAATATGCAATATTATTAAATAAAATAACTTTTAGTTTCTCTTTTAATTTATAATTTCCATTCCATTATTTTTTGAAGTTAGCAGATTTTTAAAGACTAACAATTCTAATGAGGCCAATCGTGGCGCAGAGGAACAAGCATGCGATAGTAAACGAGACAGGTTGTGGATTCGATTCCCACTCGACCATTAATATTTTGAATTTCTCGCTAAGGTAACGAGGTAAAGTGTGGAGTTGAGTTCCGTCACTGAACTTACACAATGCCTCCAGAAATTGGCTGAAAGTGGGGAACGAAAGTGTACTAATGGGAACGGAGTGTTCCCTCTGAATATCGGGACATAGCGTGAACTTAAAAAAGACTTTGTTCTTAACTCTGACTTTTATTAAGCGTTATTTCTACTATACTTTCTTATTATATTAAAATTATAATTAATACTTTTATCAGATTCTAAACAACTATTATTTACAAAAATACAACCTAACTTTTGTACCAAACAATGTCTACCAACGATAACTTATAAAATTTACAACTTTAGTACCAAACAAGTTTAGTCTACAGCTATAATACTTATAAAAGATAGTGTCATTTACCCCACACATTTCACATACAAATAGACAGGCAATAATCCTCCCCTATAAATTGGCGTAAACCACCCCTAAGTGTCGTTGAACCCCAGAATTTACTCCAAATGATCATCTTTATGGCTCTATTGAGGGAGTAAATTAAATTAGGTAGTTCGTCGCCTTCGTCTCTGATATGGAAAAGTGACTACGTCTGCCCTTAAAAGGTATTTATCTTACTTTTAGTCTAGTAAGAGTAGATAATAATAATTGGGTTCGATTCCCACTTGTGGAAATTAATTATTTAATATTTTAACGCTCTCGTAACGATATAAAGCGCCGCGCTGAGTTCCGCTACTCAACACGCAATGCCTCCAGAATAATTCGGAAAATGGGGAACGGAAGTATCTTAGTAGGAACGAACTGTCTTAACAGTAGGTTCTCAGGTTCTATCTGCGTATGTGCAAGATACAGCGTGAAGCTAAAAAAATAAAAATGACTTTTCGTCGCCCGCAACTTTATTTGCGTAGACATTAGGACGTAAAAAGGAGGATCTCATTTTTTCCCATCCTGTAGATATTCTCAATTATTTCTACCCTACACTCCATAACCTACTTTGATGCCATATTTCTACTTTCTAAGTTTATTTTCATATATTCAAATAGTGTCCAAATCTGATACCTTAAATACTTATTTTTACATGTAAGCCACTTGACCGAATAACAATTATAAGAAATATACTAACATACGATTCAAATATGTTCCTCTGTAATAGGTACTTGACATGTAAAAATAGAAGGTTCTTCCAAACAAGCTGTTTGAAGTGGACCAAAACTCGGTCCAAATGCAGCACGAGTGCGCTTTAACTTTCAGAAATGTTACGTCAGCCAGTTGCAGGATTTGTGCTCTGGATAAGATGCTGGATTCTCGTTATATGATGATGATAGAATTTGTGTATGTTTTCATATATTTTAGATATTATTTTGAGCGGAACTTAACGCCGATATCCTTAACGATATTTTTAATTAGTTTAAGCTGAAGAAAAATATTCTTTTGATCGATTTAAATAGGCTGTTGATTAAGAAAATATCGCCACCCCATTACACAACCTACGTCTGTAGGTACCATTCAAATGAACAATTCGTTGAATTTAATAGGCTGAAACAAAAGCTTCTCATTAGTAGGTAAATGGGACGTTGTTTATTGTTTTTTCTTTTCTTACAAAATTGAATATAATCTCTTGGTTCGACCTACGTTTTTATTTAAACAACTCTGAGCAGGTAAGTTGATTTTATTATACGTTTTTTCAGTTATACTTATGGATTTCGAGCGTTTTCTTTCTTAATAGGCTGAGATCGACTTGATATGTAACTTTGAGGTATTATATATTTGGTAGATAAAATTAAAGACGTACAATGTCTGTAGGTTTGAGGCCATCATAGCACAGCGTTTCACTGTAAACTTGACGATTAAGGGTTCGACTCCTACTCTAGAGAAGAAATTGTACTTAAAAACGAAGTATACTTATACGGTACACAAGTCAGGTCTTAGTTACATAATACGAGTATAATTAAGGTTACAATTCAGTACTCAACTTACATTTCCTCTTGACCTTGCTTGTTAGAAGTGCCTCTTAACGTCGCAAATGGCAGGTGTCCCGATTCCCTCTATTGTGTTTTGGCGAAATTTCACATTTTATTTATACGAGTATATGTATTATGTTGGTAATTTAAGTTGTTCTCGCCTGGGTCTTAATGCGAAGATTGTGGCTTATATTCTCACTGGAAATCAATCATTTTTATTTCTTTGCTCTGGTAACAAGACAAAGAGAGAAAGAAAATGAGAAAAGTTCGGCGCAGAGCAAGCGTGAAAATGAAAATATTGAATATTTCATTTCCTCGGATGGGAATTGAACCCACAACCTGTATTTACCATATATAGTCATATACTTGTGCCCTTGCGCCAGGACTGTTCTCTTCTTCATGTATATATTAGTAACATTCATTTATTTTATTTTGCTAAAATACTAATAATATAGTGGTTATAAATATCTATCTATCTTATAAATATCTATTTTCTTTTCCCATATAACTGGAACAGTCAGTTATAGTTATATATCATTTTGACGGAAATTCTAAGTCCTAAGTAATCCCTACACTGAATGTGCTTCATTAAGCCGCATGGCTCTAATCCTACGGTTTGTAGGATATTTGCTGGCATCGAAATCGTCTTTATCAAGAGAATGAGTGATATGTCTCTAGTTGTCGAATATAGAATGACTTTAGTTTTGCAAGTCGGTTAAAAATATATAAGTTGTTAGCCTTTATTACACTTTTTTTAGGATGTCATTGTCAATATTAAAAGAAATATGAAATTAGTCAAATCTGTTACTTTGATTATAAGGCTCCGGTGTCGAAACAAAGTGCAGCGTTGAGTTTCGCCGCTCAACACATATTGCCTCCAGAATGTAAAAGGAAAGCCTCCGGAAAGTAGGGAACGTAGGGTAGTGCCTTAAAGCCTTATCTACTCTGCGGAATACAGCATGAAATTGAAAAAAAATGAACTTAACTTAAAATTTAACTTTTCCTAAAAAAACAACAGCGTATGTTCTCGACCCTAATGTTAATTACAATCAACAACGTGTTAATTACTTAATTAAAGTCTTCAAAGGTAAGATAAGCTTTACTTTTTCGACGTTCTCATTGTAGAAATACCTACGAGTATATACGAAATTATTTCTAAACAAGAGAACTTCATGTATTATGGAGGCGGATGTTTTCTTATGTTTATAAGTTTTTGTATGTAAGTATATATATATATATATATATAAACAATTTCATAGGTAAACATGACATGGGTATGTCAGTTTATATAGCTTTCTCTACTGGTATAGTTTTTTTTGCTAAATAAGGTTTGTATTTTAAATATTTTCATTTCATTGGCTCAAATAATTAAAATGCCTATTTTTTTTGTTTTCATCGTGGCTTCCGTACCTTGTTTTTGTCCTTTTTCAAATCGAACCAGTAATGTCTTAGATTAGAACAAACCGGCGACAAAACCTTTTCAGCCTTAAAATATTAGTAGGTATAAATTTGAATATGATGCACAATGTTAACTACTGATAGCTAGCAAGCAATATCTTTAAATGTTTTGGTTTTAGGCTCATCCTGTGTCACTGTATTCAGAGGAAACCTGGGAACCTAGTGTTAAGACACTCCGTTCTTATTGACACACTTCCGTTCCCCACTTTTCGGTGAATTCTGCAGAAATTGCGTGTTCTGGAGGTAGCGTCTGACCAGAAACGCCACGGTTGCGGGTTTGATTACCACTCGGGGGATATTTTCATTTTCCTCGCTCTGGTAATAAGACAAAGCGCGTTCAATTCCGCCACTCAATATGCAATGTCTCGAAAACAATGTCTTATACCTTCTGCCTATATTATTTACTATTAATAGTAAAAATTAACTAACATAGCATCAATATAGTCAACTGGTAACAGTAATGGCACCGCCCGCGCCTGTCAGTTTCTAGGTCGACGTGAATAGCGACTGCTTGTAACAGACAGACAAAGATGCTTCACAATAACACGTCTGATCTATAGAAACAGAAACATCACTACACGAACCGATAAGAGTACTATATACTTCCGTAGCTTATGTTTGTATCTCTTTATGTTCTACTCTCATTGTAGTTTACTGTTTATTATGTAGTAAATTAGTACTTATGAGGCCTAACCCCCTCCCCCCACTTAGTAGGGGAACCTAGTGTCTTAACACTACGTTCCATCTGGCTACCCTGCTGGGCGCTGGATTCAGCGTGAAGCTGGTTTGTGTCATACCTAATCGCGAAAAGCAAATATCGAATTATCTAAATACTTAATTAAGATTATCAATTATCATAAACAAAACAAAACTAGCTTACGCAGATTATAATCATAATAAGATATGTGTTATGGATTTATATTAATATGTAAAATAATATTTACTCTCGAGTTACAGTAGGCAGCTTATCGGTCTTATCTACATATATAAATATTTACTTAATTACATCGTTGTTTTGTATACATAATTCACGGATGTCCTATTTATTTGTGGGGCGGATATCGTGTTAAGACACTCCGTTCCCCACTTTCTGCCGAATTCTGGAGGCATTGGGTGTTGAGTGGCAGAACACAACGCTGCGCTTTGCCTCGACACCAGAGCGATAAAATGGAAATATAAACGTAAATAAATATTTCACTTCCTCGAGTGGGGATCGAACCCACAACCGTCAAGTTACGGTCACACCCTTGTGCCGCTGCGCCGCGACGGCCTAAAATCATCACTCTTAAATGACCCCCGTTGTTAATTGAACTCACAACCATCGCGTTACATTTGAATTCTTCGACTTTGAGTTCGATTCCCACTCGAGGGAATGAATGACTTTCATTTCTCCACTAAACATGCATTTGTTGTAAATTGGAAAGAAACTGGTGAACAAAGTCGGCTCTGCTTACCCTAATAATTATATACAAGATACAGCGTGAATCTGTAAAAAAATATAAATAATATTCTCAGCCCTTAGATTTCCTACTTGAAAAGACAGCGATGTTAGTGAAGCTATTGTGCGCTTGAAATTATGTAGGTATCTGAAGATGACATCCGCAGGATGAGGTTTTCATTCATTAAGTTTCTATTGTACGGAAAAGTACTTACGGTTGGCACGGTTAGTTAGTATGAGGGTTGTAGGTTCGATTTTCACTCGGGAGAATGAAATATTTCATACTTTTATTATATTTCAATCCCTCAACACGCAATGCCCCGAAAATTGGAGAACGGAGTATACAAATATTAGGTTTTCAAGTTCCTTCTGCCTAACCTGCTATATTCGGATAACAGCGTGAAGCTACAAAAAGATTATAGGTATTCAACGCCGCGCTTTGCCTCCTTACCAGAGCGAGAATATTAAATATTAATTATTTCATTCGATTCGATTCGAATCGAACCCACAACCTATCACGTTTTCAGACTCAACCTTGTGCTTCTGTGGGCACAGAAGCACGAGCTAATTGTCAGGCTCCTTAAGAAGAAATAAAAATAGTATGTATAAAACTTTCGATAACTTTCAGGCTTAATATATTATGAAATCTTATAATGTAATTGTAATTACCAACAATATGTTACATAATATAATCTGTGTAAGCTCATTCCCTCCGAGGTGTAAATCTTATTGAGTAATTACTCAAGTTAGCGGTATATCTTCTTAATTGAGTAATTATAACAGCGAAGCAGATGAAGGAGAACAATGGTTTAATGGAAATCAATTTACAAATAAGCAGAGATTTTGATAATGGAGCTTATTTAATCTTATTTATTTATTTACGCCTGAATTCAATCTCGGGAACTATTGTCTTTTACTATCTTTGTTTTAGATAGTCAATTTATCGAGGATATTTCGACCAAGAAAGCGAAGCCGCAGGAAGAAACTAGTACATAATATTATATTAAAATGTGAATAATAATACAGGCGCTTACATTGTAAGGAAGTTCTTTAGAGCTTTCCAGTGAAAAGGTCACTCGTTTTCCGCAATTATCAGCTAATATCCGCTATAGAACATTTCTAGGGCAAAATATCCTTTAGTGTTGAGTTTTGTAAGGAAATGAAGAGATTATTTATGTAAGAGAATTTTCTCTAAAGATGTATTGTTATACGAGGCCAGTCGTAGCGTAGAGATACAAGCGTGCGACTGTTAACGTAACAGGTTGTGGGTTCGATTCCCACTCGAGGAATTTAAATATTTCATATATTTATTTCTCCGCGCTCGTAAAAAGCTCGGCGTTGAGTTACTTTGCTAAATGTAGGACACGGAATGTAGGAGCTAACAAAAGAACATACAGTAAATATCATGCAGAACATAAGATGTAAGATAGGTTCCCTCTGTGCCATAATAAATAATACATAATAGTTATATACACCATATAAGTAAAACCACAAAAATCTATTAGTTCGAGTACCTCCCGCAATCTACAGTATAATTAAACATAAATTTACTAATAAATTAGTTCAATTGCATTTTAAATGTTCTAAAGTTGCATGCGGAATCTAACCATCTCATTTCGTCTCACCGCACCCGATAAATAGGACTCGGTGTAGGTAGAGGGAACCTGATGTTAAGAAACTTAATTCTTCATTTTCCGCCGAATTGTGTTGAGTGGCAGAACGCAACGCCGCGCTTACGCGCGCTTATGTCGCGCTTGTCGAAAGCGAAAAATAATAATAATATAAACCTCCTGTTTGGTGATCAAACCCACAACCATCAGTCCATCACCACATAAATCACATATCTTGTTTACAGAATGTTATTCGTAAACAAGAAATTATCATAATATTCGTCTCAAGTACAAAGCGCCTTCCCCCCGATTCCACCTCAGCGGTCCAAAGTCACGTCACTTCGAATCACTGATTCGACATAGCGACGTATTGACGTTATATGGATTGTTACCTTTAGGCAAAATTATGTTTATACATAATATATTTATTGTTTGCAGGGAATTGAATTAGGTTATAATATTAATTAATTTATAAAAAAAATATATGTTAGATTAGTGTGTTTGTTAGATTGCTCATAGAAGTATAGAATTTGGAATAACTTTCTTATATTTTTTTATGTGTTGAAAGGATATCTTAAGATTATGGTAAAATTTCTAGAATTACACTCATCAGTCTTGTCCTGCTAAAATTGAATTATTTAAAAGAAAAGTACCTATAGGATATTTAAAATATATGAATCTCTCACGCACTAGTGGAAAAGGTGTGGCATTATTATACCTAAGTATTAATAATTATAATATTGATTAAAATATTTGCTGGCAATTGATATTTTTAGTAGACTTCGTGATTATGTGTTTTGGCACTAGGTTCCTCCTCCGTCCTCTAGGTTCCCTCTGCCTACCCTGCTATGTGCGGGATACAGCGTAAAGCTAAAAAAGAAAAAAGAAATACTAAAACCACGTTTTGTTTCAGGACGGGGATGTCATCGAGCTGTGCCAAGTGAGTGACGTGCGGTCTGGTGGAGTGCCAAAGGTAATGTTTGCTTAGCTGTGGCCTTTAATAAACTTTTTTATTCTGTATATATGTTTGCTTTGTAATATTTTTTTTTATATTTATTTCGTGTGGAATTTTATGTCAAAACGTAATAAGAATTTAAAAAGAATATATACTAGGAAAGCAAAGAACTAATATGTTATCTACCGACTTAACATGCAAGAAGACAAAATTGAGATAATTAGTTTAAGTATATAACAGGGTAGACAAAGGGAACCTAGTGTTAAAGTACTCCTTCCACTTAGGCCCGTATATAAACGACTCTTAACTGTAACTCCTGTCTTGAGAGTGATCTTAAGATGCCGTTTTAATTATGAAAAGGTCTTCTCAAGATGGATTTCAGAGAAATACGAGCCTTAGTATCAATATTAACACATATTTAAATTTATTTAGATCAGATAAAAGTAAACATGATAAAAATTGAAATTACACTTACAAAATAACATTTTCGTGTCGCAAAAGCGACTGTCAAAGATAAATGGACTTGATGTCTGAATGTTAAACGAGGTACGAAGAGAACAGTATTTACAACCATTTTATCCAATATTTTATATACTAACCAAAGTATATTGCGATGTTATAATATGGCTACCTAAATAATATTTAAATAATATTTAATATTTAAGCTTTTTTTTATAGAAGTAAATAAAGCTATTTAATAATAATAAATTAGTTTATAAAAATAAACCTTTAATCTTTTGGCCGTCTCGACGCAGTGGGCTAGCGCCTAACTGTAAAAGCGGACGGTTTTGGGTTCGATTAGATAATCGTCGGATTATCATTTCCCTGTTTTTTCAAGACAAAGATTAGTTTACGCAATTTTCTACATATTGCGTGTGTGGCGGCGAAAAGTGGCAAGTACTACTGGGCTATATGCGGGATACAGCGTGAAGCTAATAATCCTCAAACGTCGGGATTTTTTATTTAAATTTAATTAATGACTTTGCTTAAATATTTTATTTTAAAAAATAAAAAATATATTTAATATACGTTAATTTCAGGATGCCAAACTTAGCAACAACTTAGTGAACAAACACGGCCAAAACCTAGAAGAGAAATCGCTCACTATATGCAGCGGCACCGACTACATCAATATAAACTACCAGCACGTGGTCTGTCCGGACGCAAACACCGCTAATGTATGTATCATATATGTTATTTATTTAAATTACATGATAATATAAAAAAATTGTACTTTTTTAGCTATCCTATATTTTTTTTACGTAGCGGGATTCGAACCCGCGCCTCTAGGTAATCGAACCGATTGAGCACTAAGCTATACGTTCTTGAATAACTATTTCTCATTTTACTTTTATTTGATTTTTGTACGTCTTTTTCTTTCAATATTTTTTTCCCTAAGTATGGAACATACGTGTCAAAATATTATTAATAAAATAAATGTGTTTCTTATACATAAAAAATATAATTGAGTAATAATATAAAAGTAATAGATAATAATTTCTATTTTATCTCAGCATAAAGTATAGTAAAAGCCAGTTTCTTACATTTTGCATATTCTTTTATAATAATAATAATTTGCGTTCTCTTTTGATTCTTGAATATGAATTATGTTTGTTTAAGCGACGACGTGAGCCCTACAACATAATTGTTGATATAATTTTCATACTTTTTACATTTATACGTAACATAAAATCGTGCATTTTATTTCATAAAGAAGTTCAAATGAGGTCACAAAAGATTTTGTAAAGATACATAAATTTTGTATGGAAATTGTAAAATACCTATATATTTTTGGGACTCTTTCAAACAGTTTTTTTGACTTACGACTGGATGATTCAATAAAAATATGAATTAATGAAATGAATACGATATTTCTTATATATTTGGCAAGGAATCTATAAAGCACTAAATTATTGTTGAATTGTTTTTTGTGTTTTCAACTACCATAACTTACCATTACTTTTTTCAATGCTTATTTAAAAAATATAAGAAAACACTAAATAAATATTGTATAAAATCTTAAATTTCGTTCACCAAAGGTTTGGTTACAAGGACTCAGAAAGATAACTCACAATGTGAAGGCGAACAACGTGTGTCCCATGACCTGTCTCAAGAAGCAGTAAGTGCTGCCACTGGACTATATGGTGCTTATGCATGGGGATTGGGCATATATGCATGGTTATGGTTTTTTATGCATGTGTTGTATTACGTTGTCCATTTGTGAAATAAATTAAGAATAGATGAAGAATTTTAAATAGAGGTTTTTGTATGTAAATATATAGATATAGTAGGGTACTGAACTCGTTATATCACTCTGTTTTCTGTTTATTCCATTAGTTTTATTCAAAGTTTTTTGTCAGACTATTTAAATTAGATTCAAATGTCATGAATGTCATGTCAATGTAAGAGAAGGAGAATGCACTACAGTGTATTCATTATGAAGTTATAACTAAAAGCAGATATTAGTTTAAGAGACTAATCCATATTGCCAGTCGAGGAAATGAAATATTTAATATTTTAATTTTATTTGCTCTGGTGTCGAAGCAGAGAGCGGCGTTGAGTTCCACCACTCAACGCGTAATGTCTTCAGAATTCGGCGTGAAGTAGGGGCCGGTGTGTCTTAACACTGGGCTCCCTCTGTCTACCGTTGTACATAAAGGATACGGATTAGCGCGAAGCTGAAATTAAAAAAATGAACATAAAATTGCAATTCAGCAAAGAAATCAAACTGCCATTAGTACTTTAATATAACAATAACTAAATAAATATTTGCAAAAATTTTAAAATTTCATTGCAAACATTAATTTAAAATGTTTAAGTTGGTGTAAGCTTTCAGTTTTGTCAGCTCCATAAGTGATTATGTCAGCAAATAAAGTTAATTGAGGTTGAGCTACTTTTACTTTTTACCATTTTGCAGAAATACTTTAACCAATGTAAGCTATTTCAATAACTTTATAATATTTTTTGTCATATATTAATCGATTTTAGTGTTTAATTCTGATCAAAAATTATAAATACATACATATATGTGTAATATTTTATCTTTACGCTGTATCCGGTGTATAGCAGGGTAGGCAGAGGGAACTTGGGAACCAAGTGATAAAACACTTCCGCTTTCTACTGTCCGCCGAATTCTGGAGGCATTACCACAGCGAGGAAAATAATAAAAAATCATATATATTTCAACCTGCCCAACTAGCCTCAATAAATAAGTGCTTCAATACGTAATATTATATATAAAATAAATAAATCAAAAAAAACCGCTTGGCGCTGTATCCCGCACACTGCAGGGTAGACAGAGGGAACCTAATGTTAAAACACTCCGTTCCCCACTTTGCGCTGAATAATTTTATATATAAAAGGACATAAACAAAATTTTACAAAACTACCAAAATTTTTAAAACGGAAATACACACAAACTTTAACCCTCGTAGCGACAATACCGCGATATGCAATTGGAATATTTCAGTAGGGAAAACCGTGAATAACTTACGCATATTTGATATTAATGTCAGATTTCTGAATTCTGATCAACAGACAATATAAATAGATCGATTGTTTTAGCAATTCCAATAATAGAGGCTGTGAATGTTTATTTGTGTGTATGTATGTTTGTAGATTTGTGGAAATATTCGATGAAATGAATTTATGAATTCTTACTAAAGCATATTTGGGATTTGTTATATTTTATTTCTGTTTAACACTTTTCGAATGTTAATTACAATTAATCATTTTTAGAGGACAGTCGTGGCGTAGGTTGACAAGCGTGCAATTGTAAAGCGACAGGTTGTTGGTTCGATTAGTACTAATGGCAATGAAATAATGTCAAGGTTCCCAGGTTTCCTCGGCTTACCACACTGTGTGCGGGATAGAGCGTGGAGCTAAAAAAAATACAATAAATTATTTTTATTATTGATCTAGTTGTATAGAAAAGATCTATAAATAATCAAAGCAACACTTAAAGCTTAAGTTATGTAACAATGACATATTTCTTATGTTCCAGGATACGCAATCTACATGTGATGAGTTTCCATTAAAAGAAAGCGCAATTACGTCATTGTTGCACCAAATGAGTGGTGATATTTAATATCTAAATAAACCAACTATCACGAGACTTTGGTGAAATGTATGATTTAATTTATAAAGAACAGAGTGATATAATATTAAGTTTGTTTTTTAACACGAAATATATAGAAAATATAAAAAAAAATATTTTACTATTTGCAAATGGACAACTACGCCTTTCCATTTCTATATGTAAAACAGCTTTGCATGCGAAAATATTCAACAACGACACCGTCAAAGGGTTACTGTAAACTGAATAACAATATATTTTTCGTACGATTTTTTTTTTATCAACCCTGTTGTATCTACCTCCAAATAGTTTTACAATAACGCATTTTTTAAAAATAATAATGTAAGTATCGTCCCTGAATTATATTTATATTTATGAAAGATTAATATTATTTATATTCATATAATATTGTAAAACTGCAGAATAATCTAAATAAATATTGTTTTTAAAATTCTTGTATGTATGTATATCGTATGTACAATTTTCAGGAACAAAACTATTAAAACAATGTTTTCGTATTTGACAATAGGGTTGTCAGTTATAAAAGGTTTTTTTCATTTAGGAAAAAATAACTTTAAGCTTTGATAAGCTTTTGATCATTTAATCTCTTTAGACTATTATTTTTTTCCAATTGTTTGTGTACACATATATCACACCCCCAGTTGTCAATTAACGCTTAAATGTATTAACTATAAACCTTAAATTTTAAGATTTACATTTGTAATATCTTTAAATATTGAATATATCGGTGTAATAGGTATCTATATAAAAGAAAAAATATGTTATATATGTGATAACATCCCTAGTGAAGATCCTGACGTGCTCCGGTACACGTTATTCGTTTGCCAACATAATATGTAGATTCAGCGAAAACTTTCCGCTGATAAAATTGAAAGGCGACAGTGGGTGTGGAAACAGAGGTTCAATAAAACATTTTTGTTTTGGAAATTTAGCATATTATGGACGCATATATTTTAAATATTTTATAATTCAAATGAATTATTAATTTTCATATTTAAATGTGTTGTTTATTCTAACTGTTCTATATTTTTTAATATTTTTATTGTGCGATTATTGCTTTGATGACAATTTCGTCAATTACTTGTACTTTTAAATATTTTTTTAAAAAGTATGATGAAAAGGTGTCCTTTATAAAAACTTTTAATGACATTACTTTATATTATTACCATATAACGAAATTTATTCCAGGTTTTACGATTACAAACGAACCCAATACATAACACGTTTTAAATTCATGCAAAGAAAAATATGATGTTAAAAAATTCTTAAACATAATATTAATGAAAATAATTTTAAATTTCCTAAACTCGCTTACTTTTGAAGGTATGGAAAGAATCCCTCCGGGCTATCACACACAACAACAAAATAAACAACGTGTGCCCCAGAACAAGTCTTATGAAACAGTACGTAAAGTAATAGAAGCTCCACAGTAGATGATGCTAGTTAAATTATATTATATAAGAAGGAAAAAAAGCAAACAGGTTCACGCTGTTTCCCGCATACAGCAGAGTACGCAGAGGGAATCTAGTGTTGAGACACTCCGTTTCTCATATTCCTGCGAATATTTCGAGGCATTGCGTGTTAAGCGGTGGAACAGTTTCTTGAGAAAGTACATTACGGTCTACGGTAGTCCAGTCGTTTCCGCTCCGAAGTTATTAGTTCCAACTTTCCCAAGAAAGTAATCAAAACTAAGAGAAATCGTAAAATCAATCTGCACAATCTCCAACTAAGTTCAGGGAGGCCACTACTCGCCAACCGTACTGTACGCTCTCAAGAACAGGTACTTGGACTCATAAAGCAATAAAGAAAATATTTATCTTCCATATAAGACGACGAGACGAACTTTTATTTAACTATAATAAATCTTACCTAATGTGCTTGATCAACATAGCAATAAAGTATGAGCTAGACTATTCTTAGGGTGTCTAACTTTAGTTTGTAAAGTTAAAAAAATTGTAAAAGTTTTATGGTTTTTTTAGTGCATATTTTTAAGCTTAGTTTGCCATTTAGATCCTTTAGTAGAGAGCATGTGCCCATTTAACATAATATAAAATTGAGTTAGTATCTCATATACCAAGAGGCGAAGTTACCAGTCGTGGCGCTGGGACATAAGTGTGTGACTGGAAATGCGGCTGGTTGTAGGTGCGATCCCCACTCGAGGCAATGAAATATTTATTTAATTTTATATTTTCATTTCTTCGCTCTGGTGTCGTGGTAAAGCGTAGCGTTTAGTTCCGCTACTTAGCATATACGTTGGGAACGTACTATTAAGACACACAATGGGAATTAAGGCAAGAATATTATATATTGCATTAAGCATTTCCCCGAGGGGGAATCGAATCCTAATCCAAGCTTGTGCCTCTGCGCTACGACGACTCTACTTTACTCTGCTAAACTGGGATAGCATGAAGCTGAAACAAAAAAGAAAAATATATATACCAATATATATGTACTAAGAGATTTATATAATAAACTTAGTTTCTAAAGCCACTGATGAATATCGTATGATAATATTAGATTACCAAGTCAATTGGAGATTTGAGCGAGCTCGAAATAACATTACCATTTTGTCGAAGTGAATATATTTGGTATAGGAATATCTCTATCGTCACTTGTGTTTACATTTTAATATCATTTTTGTATGAAGCACGAATATATTTTGTTATATTTTCATATGTAAATTTAGCCAATAACTTTCTTATATTATAAAAAAATATTTTTCTAGTGTTTTTGTATTTGATTTTGTATTGATATTTCAAATTTTACAGAAATACTTATTATAATTTTGCTTTTGTACGCTGCTTTACACTAAACACACACTTTGGCTTTCTATAATATAGATACACTTTTTTTCAGGTTCATGCTGTATGTCAGCTTCACAGCAGAGTAGTCAGAGGGAACATAGTGATGACATATTCCGTTCTCCACTTTCCGCGCAATTTTTCAAGGCTTTGCTTGTTAAGTGGCCGAACTCGCTCTGACACGAACTTGTGGCTGGCACGAACGTTTGCCTTCGTGCCAGAGCGAAGAAATGAAAATATTAAAAATAATAATTCATTCTCTCGAGTGAGGATCGAACCCACAACTGTCGCGTTTCAGTCACACCCTTGTGCCTCTGGGCCACGACGGCCGCTATATTTTTTTATTTGTATAATTCTCAGTGCAGTTTTCGTTTTAGATTATACCTGTATTATACCTATTTCCAGTTGGATGCGACTATCATTTCTCGTCGACTCAAAAGGCAAAGTGCCTGTCAAAGTAATCAGCAAGACATTCGCCTCGGGGAAAACGGAAAAATTGGTATACCAATGTCTATCGGACCTCGGGTTACCTTCCGGCAAGAACGAGTCTATGGAGAGAGAGGCGTTTACGTTTGACAAATTTTATGCTTTATATCACAAGATCTGTCCCAGAAACGATATTGAAGAGCTTTTCAGGACCATGTAAGTAATAGATTAACTATTAGTGATTGTACGATTTTGAAAGTAAAAATATTGAAAGTTTTGTAGGAATTTTGATAATGTGTTCTTAATTATTTTTTTTATTTTTAAGTTGTATCTCGCACATAGCAAGGTAGGCAGAGGGAACCTGGAAACCTACGGTTAAGACACTTCCGTTCACCACTTTCAAGTATATCTGAATGTAGCTCTATACTTAAACGTAATGAAAGAGATTTAGATAAAATTTTACAACAGAATAACACATGTGTTTCAATTTATGTAAAAGTTTTGTATAGTTTGAATACAATATAACAGGTTTAAACGTGTTTGGATTCTTAATAATTTATGTATTCAAAATTATATATTTCAGAACTCAAGGCAAATCAGATAGAATCAATTTAGAGCAATTCGTCAACTTTCTTAACGAGAAACAAAGAGATCCACGTCTCAACGAAATCTTGTATCCACTCTACGATGATAAGAGAGCCATAGAAATTATCACAGACTACGAACAGGAGGAAGAAGCCAAAAATGCTAGTGAGTAGCGTCTATATTATACAATTCTAAGTATTTGATTTTTACTGAATTTTTCATAACAATCACAAGGTGAGAAACGCTTAAATATTTACCATGGACATGGATTCGAATTCCTCTAGGGGCGGGATTTAGTTATTTAATGCTCTCTATTGTAAAACTACTGTAAAAGGTCAAAGCATAGTGTTGACATCATCATTCAACGCTCAAAATATCGAAAACTAGGCAGTGTGTAAGGAACGGAGCACACTAAGTTTCCTCTGCCTGCCCTGTCATACTCGTATGCAGCATACATCATGAAACGAAAAAAAATACTTGAAACAAATTTAACAAGAATATTTCACCTTTTTCAGAATGCCTCACGAAAGACGGTCTAGTCAGATACCTAATGTCAGACGAGAACGCACCGGTGTTCCTCGATCGCTTGGACTTCTACATGGAGATGGACCAACCTCTGTCACATTATTATATCAATTCCTCTCATAACACATATTTATCTGGCAGGCAGTTTGGTGGGAAAAGTTCTGTTGAAATGTATCGACAGGTCTTACTTGCTGGATGTCGGTGAGTTACAGTATTATACACTAGTTTTTACCTATGTGTAGTCAAATGGAATGATATATCTGAGGTATATCATTCCATTATATAGGTTGTTAAGTTAAATCAAGCTCTTCAGCTTTATAGTACATGTTTCTATTTTCCCACCCAACACAACAGATGCGTAGAACTGGACTGCTGGGATGGGAAGGGTGAAGATGAAGAGCCAATAATAACCCACGGGATGGCAATGTGCACAGATATCCTATTCAAAGATGTCATATACGCTCTAAGGGATACAGCCTTTGTAGCTTCTGACTATCCCGTCATATTGTCTTTTGAAAACCATTGTTGTAAGGCTCAGCAATATAAGCTGGCAAAATACTGCGATGAAATCCTTGGTGACTTGCTGATGAAGGAACCATTGCCGGATTATCCTGTAAGTGTTGTCTTATTGACCTATTATTGTAAATCATAATTATAAGACTATTAGAATCTATTTAAGTAATATTGTAACACTAGTGTAGGGCAGTTTTGTTGTGGGTTCAATTCCTACCCTAAGCTTACTTAGGACACATATAAAATTTCTGTTTCCTATGTCTGGGTTAAACTAAATACGATTGTGATTTTGTTATTTAACTATAATAGTAATAATAAGCAATATTGATGATGAAAATACAAAATTAATGTGGAAAGTCATATTGCTGCCGATAACAGAAACATGCCTTAGCTGCATTGATGAGACGCATCTACACAATATAGTGTTGGTACCCACGCTGTTATATGGCAGCATAACGTGGGTAAGAAGAAGAATGAAAGAAAGATGAATGCTACGGAGATGCGATCTCTTCGTAGGATATGCGGATTCAGTTTAACTGATCGAATGCGCAATGAAGAGATACATAAAATGGTAGCTACTAGCCAGGATCTCGAATTGAGAATGAAGAAGAACGTGCTCAGTTGGTTTTAGCACATCATGGGAATGTGTGATGAAAGAACGGCGAAATTGATTTTTGAAGACTGAGCAGTAAGAGATGCCGGAGAAGACCGTGGTTGACTTTGGAAAACCCAGTATCGATCGAGGAATATCACGTAAAAAACATGTAGACCCGCCCCAGGTCACACTTGAGATTATAAATAAATAATAATAATAATTTATAACTTTGTACCTTTATTTCCTATCTTCATATCAGTTTTATAATTTCCAATTCCAGTTAGAACCAGGCGCGCCATTGCCACCACCCTGCCTTCTAAAACGCAAAATTATGATAAAAAATAAGCGATTAAAGACTGAAGTGGAAAAACAAGAGTTAGAATTGTTCCGTCAAGGACAATTTGTTATTGAGGATGAAGTGAAGGAAGACGCTTCAGCTGTAATACCGGAGAAGAAGGTATGAATACTAAAGAATATTAAAGTACAGTACGGTCGACGATCGTGGCCGCCCTGAACTTAACTGTAGGTAAATCAAAAAAATCACCTTCACGCTGTATCCCGCACACAGCAGGGTAGTCAGAGAAAACCTAGTGTTAAAATACTCCGTTCGCCACTATTATTAATTGTAGATGACTACGCAGATTCAATTTCTATGAATGAGGATGTTATCTTACTTTTAATTATTTTTTCCCTAGTGAGAAATGCACAAACATTCAGAAAAGCCAAGTTTAGGCATCGCGGCACGGTGACTGTACTGTAAAATAGTAACCTGGTATTGCAGTATCTTTGGAAAAATTCTAATTCATAATATTATTTATTCAAATAGAATTTTGAAAAAACAAAGCTACCACCGGCTCGGAAGGCAGTTCTGCTAAGAAGAGCCGGCAAGAAACTCAACACTTTTTCTTTTTAATGTCAATCTTGACATGTGCACATGTTCCTTACATTTTTATAATAAAAAAAACTTACTACCTAAGTCATCTTAACTGTATATTTTATTATTTATTTTTTTCATATAAAGTAAAATACCCAAATAAAAAAGGTCACATCCTGTTATTTTCCCAACAGGCAGAAGAAGTAGTAGTTGAAGCGCCAGCTGGTGCTGAAGGCGATGCGCCACCACCAGTACAGTATACGGGCTCCACCACGAACGTCCATCCCTGGCTATCCTCCATGGTGAACTATGCTCAACCCATCAAGTTCCAGAGCTTCGAGGAGGCTGAGAGTGAGTTATGAAATATATACACCCAGCTTAGTTTTGACTGGAATTGGTTTACACAGTTTGGGGTCTTTGGAAAATGAAGAACTAGCTTTAAAATAACGTATGGCACTTGGCTGGTAACAAGAGGCGTGGGTTCAAATCCTGATGTTTTTTTTTTTTACGTTCATAAAATAATTATTTAATTATATAACAATATACTTCCAACAAAATAAATATATATCTTAATTTCCTAATGTATATGACGTCTCATTGCATGTAAACATCTAATATCTTCCTTAATGTTTCTCCATAGAACGCAACATCCACCACAACATGTCTTCCTTCGCGGAAACCACCGGAATGAACTATTTAAAGTCCCAAGCTATAGATTTCGTTAATTACAACAAAAGACAAATGTCTCGTATATATCCTAAAGGAACTAGGGCTGATTCTTCCAATTATATGCCACAGGTAAGTTGCTACTTTTTTAATATAAGACTATAGTACAGTCGACTAGTCGTGTGGCCGTTTCTGAAGTTGGCTGTAGAATTTATTACAGTATTTTCTCCGAGAGAACAGCGTTCAGTAACGTTGGCGGTACTGTAGAGCTAATATAACAATTATAGTTTTCGAACTACGATCTTATTTATGTTTAAATTCGCATTTTGTTTATTAAATAAATTTGTTTTATTTTGTCGAATTTGTGTGTTGAATGGTATCAATTAATAGTAGGCTTAATAATAAGAAAATAAATACGTATTTTATACTTCCTAGGTATTTTGGAACGCTGGCTGTCAAATGGTCTCCCTAAACTTCCAAACGTCAGATCTTCCAATGCAACTAAACCAAGGGAAGTTTGAATACAACGGGAATTGTGGATATCTCCTGAAACCTGACTTCATGAGACGAGCTGATAAAAGTTTTGATCCATTCGCCGACGCGCCAGTGGACGGTGTGATTGCGGCTCAGTGCGCTGTGCAGGTTGGTGGCGGTTTGATTGTTTGGAGGTTTTAGTATTTTTTAATTTTATAAAGATTTTTTTTATTAGCAAACTAAATAGAGTAGATACCGACTTTGCAAAAGCGGCTTATCAGAGGACGTAAGTTCAGTAATACAACATTTGATTTCATTTTATGTGTTTTATTTGTTTAATGGAAAATAACATAAAGTTAAACAAAATTATGCACTTCTAAATGTCTCATTTCTCAGTTTTAAAGAGATATTCAAAATGAAAGGTTTTACTTTAGTTTTATTTTGTCTTTTTATTTTATTTTATCAACAACCCTTATCTCCACAGGTGATAGCCGGTCAGTTCTTATCAGATAAGAAAGTTGGTACATACGTAGAAGTGGATATGTACGGGCTTCCCTCCGATACAATCCGTAAAGAGTTCCGTACAAGAATGGTCCCCGCGAACGGATTGAACCCCGTTTACAACGAAGAGCCATTTTTGTTCAGAAAGGTGAGATAATATTAGTACTTTATTTTCTTTTTTCTTTTTCGATGGTTATTTTGAAGATAGTATGTGTTGAGTGATGTGACGAAACGTAACGGAAATAATTTAAATATTAAAAAAATTGGATTGAACTTACAACAATCGTGACAGTGTACCACTTGGTTGTTATGACAACATGGTTGTTATTTACTAAATTACTGAAATGTAAAAAAACTAAAGGCTGTCGTGATGCAGCGGCACAGCGTTTGACTTTAGACACGATGATTGCGAGTTCATTTCCACGTTTTGAGAGAATGAATTATTCTCTTTCTTAATCTTTTATTTACTTATTTTTTATTAACTTTCTTAATATTTTAACATAAAACAGGTAGTACTCCCAGACTTAGCGGTACTGCGTTTCGGTGTTTATGATGAAAACGGTAAACTACTCGGTCAAAGGATTCTACCACTCGACGGTCTCCAAGCTGGCTATAGACATATATCTCTAAGAACTGAAGCTAACTTCCCCATGTCATTGCCTATGTTGTTCTGTAATATTGAGCTTAAGATCTACGTACCGGATGGATTTGAAGGTAGGACTCAGTTCTTGACACGTTTTTAAGTAGATTTAACCTTTGATACAATTTCATTTAAGCAATATATCTTTGAAAGCTAATGCTAACTTCTCGATGTTCCGTACTTCAAAACCATTAAACGGAATCCTCACAGGATCACTTTGTTTTCCAAGTCTCTGTATGTTGTTCTTTCTGTCAATACCATTTTTCTTAAGATCATATGAACTTATCAAGCTGAAATTAACGTCAAATATCCAAGGCTACAATCCTTTGGGATACAGAAGAAATTAAGCTTCTAAGTCTACATAATTAAATGAGAAATACTACTTATAAAAATATATTTTATATAAGTTGTAGTTCCCATTGAATTACAATCATGAAATTGTACGGAGTCCTCGGAACTCTCAGTGAGCGAGAGTTGAAAAACTTGTACTTGACGCGCTTTTATATAAGAGCATATTTTAATCCACCTCATAATACCGCATTCTTAAAAAAGGGACTATTTCTCTTAATAAAAATGTTTTATACAGATTTCATGGCGGCCCTGTCAGATCCTCGCGCGTTCATGGGCGCGGCCAAAGAACGTACAGACAACATGAAACAAATGGGTATCGAAGAAAGTGCTCCGGAGAAGAAACCGGAGGAGAAGAAAGAAGGTGAGTTAGAGGAAAGAGTTTTTTTTATTATTATATCACATATTATATCCGAATGACAAGAACCGGACGACACTCAGTAGCCATACCGGGTCAGGACCGTGGCAGAGGTCTAGGAATCCAGCAGTACGCGTACTAAAGGCTGGAATGATGATGCTGTTATACAGCCAAATAACTCGAGTGTGTGTGCTCCTAGTGTTCTTTTTATATTATTATTTTTTGTTAAATTAAAAACATGTGGTCTATAATTTAATTTGATAATACATTTCTTCTTAGTATTAATAAATTAAAATATGAATGTCAGTTACGACACTCACTCGTGTTACTAGGGCGGGAAATTGAATAACTATATAAAATCTGAGTTTATGCAAAAATTAACAGTAAAAGCTAAATGTAAATAACGAGTGAAATGACTAAAGTTTTGTAAATATTTATATAATATTGTATGTAACTCGGTCACGTAATATACAAACGCCTACATACAGTCGCTATGTTTTAAAGTTCTAGTTATGAACTCCTTGTTGGTTTGGTAGTTATTCCATAAATTAGTCGAATTGAAAATAAAAAAAAACTTTACACGAACATATCTCTTCAAAGCTTAAATACAGGCCTCACCTGGAAAATATTTCTAGATACGCCCGTGACAGCCTATATAGCCTTTCTAAATAAGTGGACAACCCAACACAAAATTATTTTGTCCATTCGAACTTGTGCTTCCTGAGATTAGCGCGATCAACCAAACAAACACTTCAGTGTTCAAATATTAGTATACATTAATAAGAAGTTTTTTTTCTAGCCTCCATGAATGAACTCCCAAACTCAATTCAATACAATTTTCCAAAGTACTTCTTAAAATATGACATGCATCATGTAAATAAACTGGAGTGGTTCTGTTTAAATTATGTCGGGTTAGTGGAATATATTAGTCCCCAATATAAATATTTATTGCATACATATAAGAGTATGTAACGGGATAACCGTAATACATTTTGTCTAAGCTAAACTCAGCTTTAAAGAAGAATTTAGGAAAATTCTTTTGTTTAGTTTTTCTTAACTACTTATCGTAAGAAAAATTGGTAATGTGTTCAAAATCCAACTCGCTAAAATTATATTTAGTCCAAATAGGTAGCTTCAGCCTTTTCCCTGCATACCACGGTAGGCAGAGGGAACCTAGTGACGTTAAGATACTCCGTCTTATCCCTCTCCCACCACTGCCGGATTTTAGAGACATTGAATTTTCTGTTCAACTCAACGCCGCAATTTCTCTGTAGTAGATAAATGTCATCATCTCCTTGAACGTTATCAAACCCACAGCAATCGCGCTTACAGTCAGACCTTGCTAGTGTGCAACGATGACTTCCTAAAAGGTTGGTCCAAATATAATCAAATTTCAAGGAGAAACAATATTTTGGTTTACGGAGTCAATGTCTCTTTTCAAGCGGAACATGAAGAACAAAGTGATGTAACACAGAGCTCTCTCTCTCTCTCTCTCTCTCTCTCTCTCTCTCTCTCTCTCTCTC
>JAEBDU010000049.1:0-155103 GCA_016802625.1 Heliconius numata | reverse complement strand
GAATTTTTGCATAATTGAATTAATATATAATAAAAGTTGTATATGTATACATATATAATGTGCAGCATCTTATTTATAAATAGTTATTGCTATACAAATATTTGCTTAAGCGTTCCTAAAATTCAGTTCAAATAAATATTCTTTTATATAACAGAATACTTATATATTTTGTTGCAATGATAACACATATTTAAAATAATATAAATGTTGTTTTCTGGATAGTTTTTAATTATAGTAATATGTTAAATGATAAATGTGTCTCAGAAAAAAATAATAATTACATAATTTCTTCTGACATTTTGCAGACTATATTAAAAAATAAAATATTCTTACAAAAAAAACCATTGTGTCTATGAAGTTTTTAAGTGTGTATTAATATTCTTTTTAATCACTAAGCTAAAAAAATGTGCTGCTTGTGGAATTGAATACCTTTGGCTCAGTAAAATAACAACTAAGCCTTATTTATATTAAAAATAAATTATTATCAAAATATTATAGATAAGCTTTTAAAAATAATTAAAAAGTTATTATTAAGCTATCTGATATAATTACTCTTAAATTTAAAGTTTTATATTAACTTTTATTATAATTACTACATTTAATATTATTATTCTGTATTTAAAAGTAATCGTTATTATTAAAAGCAGTTTATATTATTATTATTATGTAAGTGATATTTCCCTTTCTTGTATTACAGTGAGTTTTATATTATTTACTTTATTTAATTTCCAAAAATTATGCAAATAAATATTATTATTATTAATATATCTACATATTTTTTAATAATAGTAATAATTATAATTGATATATTTATTTATTTTCTAAATTAGTAAAATTAAAATCTAACGTTTGTGATATTATTACAAAAAACGAATAAAGGAACGATTATTAACGACTGTTGAAGAAATAGAATAAAAAAACGTGATTTATTCGGCCTTTCGAAATTATTCATAATATAATTATTTATACTTAAATATTGTTTAACATATAATATTAACTTTAATTTATTGTAAACACCATTTAAAATAATAATATAAAATATCTTGTCAAATTATATGATAATGATAATTTTACTGTTATTTAAGTAATGTATAGTCTCCTTACGATGGATACTAACTTCATTTTAAAGAATTATAAAAAACCCTTTATACCTATCTTATCTTTAATAGTAACATATTTTTTTAATTTCGCGCTTTATGCCTCAAATTAAAGTAGGCGGTGAGAAACCGTTCTTCTACTTCAATGACCATATATCCCTTTTATATATTTAAGTTTCATTCCAACTTATGTACTGTTGGCAAAAATTTTTAATATAATCTGTACTTAACGCTATTTACATTCCCTATTTTTATTTTTTTTTAATTCTCTAGGAAATTTTAACCATTAATTTAGTAGTGGACCAAAATTATACTTGTTCACTTTCCGCCATATTGTAAATAACTATATCTATAAACAATTATAAATAAATAAGCCAAAGAAAGTATATTTAAAATTATAATTACAATTAAATTGTAATTACATTTTAGACTCTTTATAATGTCAATATTTTAATAATTAGATTAACCATCTTATTTTATATAATCTTAATATATATTCTGTGTTTATATTTTTTTAATATATTTGTGTTTATACTATAATTATATTTCAAATTGATAATATTTATTTTTTTTATAATTAAAAAAAAATGTATAAATGTATGTATAAATACTAATACAAACTTAATGACACTTTAATACTAATTTGTGACTTAGAGTGCAGTTTTAATTAAATATTTTAAATAGTATGTATATCGGCACTCTAAATATATATAGTAACTAAATATATTAGTTGTCATATTCACGTATGTTAATATTTTTTTTCCCTTTATAAATTATTTTAACAAACAGATTAAACAGTACCACTGTTTATTTATTTTTTTATTTTATTTTTAATAATATTTGAAGAAACTCTTTAAATACATATAATAATAATATATAAATAAATCATCTACAGAATTCTAGTCAATTTTATAAATAAGCTATATTATCAACTGTGTATTATTTTCAAAACAATTTATTAAAATTAAATTAAATCGTACTTTTGTGTGACGTCAATTTTTTTTTTTTTTTGTGTAATGTCAAATAAAAAGTTTGTGGAACTCGTTGATAATAAATCTTTAAATTTTATTCAAAATCTAATTATTATTATTATTATTATAATTAGTATTTGATAGTATAAAAAAATAGTGAGAGTAATTTTAAGTATTTAATATATGATTATCTTTAGATGTAAGTTATTTAGTTATTTCTATAGAAAGTTTTAAAAAAAATGTATCGGACTGTTCATTGCAGATTTAGTTAAGTCAGAAAACAAATAAAATAAGTTTTTTATTTCTGGTATAATTTTTAAACATTTTTTTTAGCTTCATGAAGTATACCGTACTTATTTTCTCAGATTTCGTCCAATTTTCGAAACATTGCGCGTAGAATGACGGAACTCAACGCCGCACTTTGTTGCCTAAGAAGAAAATTATAATATATAATTCTTCAGAGTAACAATATTTATTTATATTACATATTTTATATATATACTATACCAATAATATATGTATATTTTTTTAAAATCGGCAAAGTACAGTCCAAAATTGATCTTTGATAGAATATTTACATGACACTTCTATAAAATAAAAAAATATTGATTAAACAAAAATTTTAATATTGATAAAAATGTTTCAATTATGAATCTATTTGTATGATTTATTAATGTTAAGAGCACTTTTCAAAAACCTCACGGTATTGAACCTACGATCCTACATAGAGTAAGTATGAAGAAGTAAAGCATATATTCTAAATTTATTATTATATTGTGTAATATAACTACATAGTTATATATTGAATTATATGTAAAACTTAATTTATATAAAAAATAACGATTTCATATACAAATAAAATCATTTATTTACTATAGACAAACTTTCATATTATATAGTCAAAATACAAATGAATAAATATAACACGCGCTTTCCTTAGTAAGTGGCGGTAAATAACGGCGAACATATCCTTAAGTGAGTGCGAAGAAATTAAATTTTATTCCCCTGAATGGGAATCAAACCCACAACCATCAAAGATGACATCTTCCCTATTACATATAATTCAATATATCACCATTTCATATAATTATGATGGAATAATATTTACAGTACTTAACATAATTTTATTATTAGTAATAAAACAACATTGTAACCCAAAGATTTTATTGATTTTAAAGTACAATTAAAATATTATTTAAAATTTAAACAGTTTTTTATTTACTAACCTATTTACTAATTGTATTGTTTGGCCTGTTATTTGGATTCATTTTAAGCTTCTAATTTTCTTCTTCTCTTTGTATAAACTCTTATGTCGAACTGGAAAATGTTAAATATTTGTAAATAAATAAAACAATACAAAAATATATAGACTGTAGTGGAGCATGGGCACAAGGGTACACTGTAACGCAACGGTTGTCAGTTCAATGCCTACTCGTGGGAATGAATTATTTATTATTTTAATTTCTTTGCTGGGCACAAAGGTAAAGCCTAGCGTGGAGTTCCCCCACTTAACACGCTATGCCTGGAAAAATTCGGACGAAAGTGGGGAATGGAGTATCATAACACTATGTGTGGAATTTTTTAATTTTACAAAATATTACAATTTCATTAAAAGTAAATGTTTTAGATAAATTGTCTAGAAATATTGGTAGAACACATAATATAAGGAACTACTGATTTGAGTAAAAAAATTCTTGTAAGTACAACAAACTGAAATGTGATGGTGAAATTGTGGCGTAGGGGCACAAGTGTATGAGTGTAAACGGGGTGGGGTCCAACCCCCACTTGAGAAAATACTTGTAATATTTGTTTAAAATTTTGATTTAATTTTTTTGCTCTGCTCTGATGTTGGAGCAAAGCACGGAGTAGAGTTTGAGCCACTCGACATGCAATGCCTCCAGAATTTGGCAAAAAATGGGGAAAGGACTATCTTAACACTAGTTTCTCTGTCTACCCTGCTGTGTGTGGGATACAGTGTAATACATTAGTATTAATATAAGTGAAATATATAGACAAATCGCCACCATGGCCTGACAACACAAGGGTGTAACTGTAAATGCGACGGTTGTTGGTTAGATTATTTAATCACTCTGGTAACAAAGCATGCAATGCCTTACAGAACCCTCTACCTACCCTGCTATGTGAGGCTAAAAAAGGAAGAGAAACTAAACTAACTTTGAAGTACTATATTGTATTACAATTTGTTAAAATTAAAATATCCTTATAGTCAGTCATTGTCAATAATTAGTAACATATAATCAATTTTTCAGAATGTAAATTCCAATTAACAAATATTCTTCCTAATATTTGTAAACAGAAAGTAAATATCAAGTCCAGTAGTGACGCAGAGGTCTAAATGTGTGACTTCAAATGCAACAGGTTGTGGGTTGATTGTCATTGGAGGAAATGAAATATTTAATTTTCATTTTTTTGCTCTTTAAATATTCATTGATAAATATTATTAAAACTGATATTATTGTAGATATTCTCTAAAGCCACTGTAGAGTACATAATAGATTGAAAATTTAAAAATCATTAACATTAATCCACTTCCTAAGCCCATGGTGAATTTGAAATGAAAAACCTATATAATTGTACTTACTGTATGGATCAAAACGAATAAGTTCTAACTTATCAGCCAGACGCTCCCGTATTGCATTGAATGTATGTCCCGAAACCATACTCTCCATCATCACCATTATGTTTCTGAAATAAAATAATATTAATATGTAATCCATAACATATAAAGATTAGTAATTGAACAATTTTAAAAAATGGAGACCGACTTGCTTTTAGCTTTTTTAAGCAACACATTTGTTAGAAACATAATGAGTGTCTTTATTATTCACTTGAAGGTTTTTAAATAGTTTAATTACAACTATTTTTAATAATTCTCATTTCGCATAACCTATTACAAAAACTGAATTCGACATATGACAGCTGATTTTAGCTTGTAAAAATCATAGATATCAAAACAACATAGATAAGTAATGGTAGAGGCGAAAAATTTGTGAAATAAATTAAGTTTTACATTAATTGCTTTACAAAAATAATATTTAATCAAAATATGTGATATTTTCATTATTAATTAGTTGTATTATTAAAATATATTCAGTCATTCTACAATTTAAAATAATTAATCTATTAATTGCCCCGCAGACAGTTTGAAGTTTGTACAGACTAAAAATCATAAAATGTCAATTCCATCGACTAATCTAAATGATGCCACGTACGTAAAAGAAAAATTATTATTTTGACAATAATCATAAGGCACGTGTGAATTATAACGTTTTACACATGAAAGAACAGTTATACATATATCTGAATAGATTTTTGTTGTAAATGTCTAAACAAAATAAGATAGTAAAGTTCAGAACGAAGCGCATTGTTCTGGTAACATTCCAAAAACAAACTCGTTCATGTGTCGTGTGATGATGGACTTGTGAGCCGGCGTTGCTGTTGGCGTTTTCGTACGATTTGCGTTTTTTTGTGTTAGTTCTTTGTTCGTTTTCATGTCGCAAATGAAATAGCCAACCCCTAGAAGTGTGAGTTTTGTTAGTATTTTGTTTTTAGTAGTGTAGTTCGTACAAAAAGACACAATGTTAAACAACGACATGAATATGGAGAATGGCGGCGGCGACGCCAACTCCAATGTGTCACCGACCAAACTCATGGTGAATTACATCCCCGAGCTGATGACGCGCGACATGATGTACGCGCTGTTCTCCGCCATGGGCAAGATCGAGAGCTGCAAGCTGATCGCCAACAGAGGGTACGGCTTCGTGGAGTACGAGAAACACGAGGACGCGGAGAAGGCGCGCGCCGCCTTCAACGGCCTGCTCATGCAGGGCAAGACGCTCAAAGTGTCGTTCGCGCTGCTCAACCCCGAGAACAAGGTCAGCCACAAGCCCGACACGGAGTCGAACCTGTACATCAGCAACCTGCCGCCCGACATGACGCTGGAGCGCCTCAACGTGCTGTTCGGTCAGTTCGGCCACATCACCAACAGCCGTGTGTCGCAGGGAATCGGCTTCGTGTGCTACGAGAGCCGGCAGCAGGCCGAGGACGCCATCACGCACATGAACGGGCAGTCGCCCATCACGGGCGCCGGGGCCATCGTCGTCAAGTTCGCCAACAAGCCCAGCGCCAACAAGAACGCGCCGCGGCCGCGCGGGCCCCCAGCGGCGGGCGCGGGGGCTCCGGCTGCGGTGCCGGCGTACAACGGCGTGAGCCCGGCCTACAACGGTGTGGGCGCGTTCGGCGCGCGAGCGGCCGCCGCGGTGTTCGGCGCGCAGGCCTCCCCCCCACCTTTACTACCCTCGCCGGGCAAGGCGCTGCCCTTCATAAACAAGGGGCAGCAGCGCTACAACCCCATGGCGGCGTCCAACCACGCGCCTCTGCCGCTACTGGGCGCGCCGGCCAGCCCCGTGCCGCTGCTGGGCGTAGGCGTGGGCGCGGGGCTGGCGGCGCAGACTACGGTGTACGTGTACAACGTGGGCGAGGAGGCGGACGAGCTGGCGCTGTGGCAGCTGTTCGGGCCGTACGGCGCCATCGACTCGATCAAGGTGATCAAGGACCCCGAGACCAAGAAGAACAAGGGCTTCGCGTTCGTGAACATGCGCGAGTACGACGAGGCCGCGATGGCCATCCAGGCGCTCAACGGCTACGCGCTCAACGGTCAGGTGCTGTCGGTTAGCTTTAAGACGCAGAAGAGAAGTAACTAGGCCGAGGCCCGCGGGGCCGACGCCTCGACCTTTCATTCCAATCTCTCAATATTTTTGTAGCGATGACGATCCTCTTTGTGCATTTCGAATTAGTCGCATAAGTATTTTTGTAAGATTTATTATAGTTTTGTACCGGCGAGAGCGCGACATGACGCTGAGAGTTGAGTTGCTTGACACGTGAGACGTGACAGTATCCGCGAGTATATGTGTACTTGTATCATATGATATAGTATTATATTATGGGAGTCGTATCTATATGTTCCCGGGGCCCGGGGCCCGCCTCCAGTCCCCCCGCGCCCCTCACCCTCTGCTACTTTTATTTTGTGTAAAACAACATTGTATGTTTTTTATCTTTAATAAATTACATGTTTAAATAGAGTGTATTTATATTTCTCTATTTTGTTTTCTATATACATCGCCCCCGCCCTATCCCGTATTACTTATAGTATGCAAATATAATATATAATACAAATAATATAACATAATATAATAATTAATATAAGTAACTATTTGTGGCAGTAGCTGTTGCTAACATGTGTATTGTGTACCGTACGCTGTACGTCGGCAGGCTGCATGCTGCGTGCTGTTTGTACGAGAATACCTTTTTTTTATTTGTTTATATTACTCAGTTTTATGGCCTAGTATTGTTTGCTTGCTATTATATATTTTTTGTATCGTTTTGGGGGTCTTTATATATATTATGTATGTGTTAGGTTTCGCCTTGAAAAGTCTCGCATTGAGTCTTTCATACGGCTTCGTAGTCACTATAGGGTGATAGTGTTTCTATAAAAGTGGTAAGGACAGAAGGACAGTGTCAATGGTAATGGTAATGGCGTTATCAGTAACAGTAGAGGGACAGGAAGCGATAAGATAAACAATACCGCCGCCACGGTCGCTAAGCTAACTTGCGTAGATACGTCGTATTGGTGAGTTGTATTGCAAGTCTGTATTGTATTTGTGAATGCCTTTTTTTTTGTATTTAATTACGTATTTTAGATTAAGTAGACAATCTAATATATTGTTCATTATCCGCCCATTTTAAAATCATTGTGTGTTGGCGTAACTCAAAGACGTGCTTTTATAATTTGAGGGAACTTTTTTTTTTTATTTATTTAAACATTCACCCTAAAATGGGATCGTACCCCTTACCGTCGCGTGTAACATTAGACACTACTGCGTCACTATAGCGTATAGTGCGTCAATAAATGCATTTTTATTTTAATACTGAATGTATCCAATGAATACAGTTCATTTAACTCGGCTATTTTTATAGGACGTCGCGCGTGAAGTTTTATAAATCAAACGTCACTTGTATACTGATAATATAGAACGTTGCCAACCAACAATCATGTAAATGCCTATAAAATCTTAAGGTCAGTATTGGCGCAGGGTTGTGGGTTCGATTCCCATTCGCGGAAATGAAATATTTAAATTTCCGCGCTCTGGTAACGCGACAAAGCGCGGCGTTGAATTTCGTTACTCTACACGCAGTGCTTAAAAAATTTGGCGGAAAGTGGGGAACGGAGTGTCATAGGGTTCCTCTGTCTACCTTTCTATTTGGTAGATACAGCGTAAAGCTTTATAATCTCCTAATTTTTCTAATACAGGTACGCGTTTTTATTAATACGTTGCAATTTCATTTTCTGACCTTTTTAAAGCATTACGTGTTAGGTAGGGAAACCCCACGGTGTAATTTGTCTGTCTAGACGGGGGAAATGAAATGATAAATATAAACATTCCCCCAATTTGGATTGAATCCATGGCCTGATCTTCTGCACACGTGTATAAATTATAGATTTTAATATATTTGAAAAATAATTAAACGAAGCGTTGAGTTTCATCTCCCAACACGCTATATCTCGAAAATTGGGCGGAAAACTGAGAACGAGTGTCTTAACACTGGCCCTGTGCTCTGTTATCCGGATAAACGAGATAAACCGATTTTTTATATACCTATTGGTTTATACAAAGAATAAATTAAAACAATTACTATATTGTTCTTCCATAGCGGCAGTACAAACGTTACAGAGTTTCACTATTGATTTAACTTTGACACTACCAATTGAGCTTCATCTGTCCTTTTCAAGGGCAGTCTATATATATTTAGTCTGGCCGTCTCTGCGTCAGCGTTGGGTAGACGCGCAGGTCTTTACACCCGAAACAGGGGTTTTCTTTATATTATACTAGCGACCGAAACGGCTTCGCCCGCTTGAACTTATTGTTATATTATAACTAAATTCGTTACAATAAAATAATAATCCAAATCTTACATTATAAGTATAAGTAAATTTGTTCAGTAGTTTTTGCGTAAAAGTGGAACAAATAAATCCATCCTCAAAAACCTTAACTTTAATAATATTAGTAGTTGGCTTCTAAGCCATATTTTGCTGACAAAAAAATAAATATATTGTTGTTATAGCAAAAGAAATACATCTCTGAAAATTTCAACTGTATGACTATCACAGTTCATGAGATGCAGCCTGGTGACAGACAGACAGCGCTGTCTTAGTAATAGGATCCCGTTTTACCCTTTGGGTACGGAAACGGAAACAGCAGTGTAGTCAGAGTGATACGCGAAATTTATGTAATTTTAAATAAATTATTCTTATGGTTTCTGTATTGTTATAAGACTTGCTTTAAGTAAGTCTTATAACAGTCGTTTAGAGATATTTATGTAAAAACTTATTATATTTAGCTTTTTTTTATATTTAAAACAAAAAGACAGGCGAATCATATCGTGGCGTCTGATTGTGAATATGACGGTTGTGGGTTCGATTCCCACTCGTGGGAATGAATTATTTTCATTACCTCGCTCTGGCAAGACAAAGGCCATAACGGCTCATAACGCGCAGTGGTTCCGAAATTGGGCGGTCAGATCGGAGTGTCCTAACACTAGATTCCCTGGACCCCATATGTGGCTATTATAATAAAAAAATAATTCTTAAAGAGACCATTTTTGGGACAAGAATCAAATCTTTGTAACGCTCAGACAATGTAAAGGGGATTCTTGTAACGACCTTGAGACGGTCTTATTCGGATATATTACCTTATAGAAATATATTTTTTCTCTTATATTTAGTATGGCTAGCCTTTTGTCCGCGATTATGCTCGGTGTAACATGGTTTTCTTTCTTTTATTCTATATGTATTTCTTGCATTTTTTTAAATATTGATTTGCTTTTAATGTTGTTTTATGTATTGCAATGTTTTAGTTTATTTTATTTTGTAATTTATGTCAGTGGCCGATATTGTATATTACTGACTACATTTGAGGCCATAGTGGGCCAGTGGCATGGAATCTGACTGAACGCGACGGTTGTGGGTTCGATTCCCACTCGGGAGATTGAATTATTTTTGCACGCTCTGGTAACAAAACAAAGCATGGCGTTGAGTTTCGCCATTCACTACATAAGGTCTTGAATTCCAAAGCCACACAAAATTTTTGTCATAGGTATATATTTGCATTTTGTGTGTATCATTCATAGCATCAAGCTATATAACATAATATTATATTTATAATAATATATAGACATGTATATCATTATTTTGATTTAATTTGTTATTTGTGTATAACTAATTATTATTTAAGTATTATATTATATAAATGTATGTATGTTATAAATATCTAATAAACGTAATTTTTGTATTTTTTATTCTATTTTCATTCATATATTATTATTCTATACTGACACGACTGACAGTTTGGGTGTAATCCTCAACTTCAACTCAGGTTTTAAACTCTAAATGAAAAATGTTACTTCCTTTGGTATAGACAAATAATAACATTGTTCAAAGTAGGCTTAAAGATACTTATGTGGCATTTTTACTCAGGTATATTTATTTAGAGATGTTGCTAATTGGAATTTAGCAACTGAGAAACCTGAAATTTAGCCAGGTCCTTAAGTCGAGGTTCAGGTCCTCCAGGGGAGTGTGCTTGACACTTGGTTCTCACCTTGGACACCTTCCGCGGCGGAAGCGGGATGAAGCGTGAAGCTGGAATAGTAATAGGATTTTCAGGGTTAAAAATAAAATGCTTAAGTTCATATTAACGTCGATTAAGTTCCTCATTTATATTTTAAAATAGCATTAGCCATGAAATAATTTATTATTCTCAAATGGAGGTACTGTACTGTTAACCGACACCGGTATGAATTTTTAATTCGTATATTTTAAATATAGTCAGAGAAAGCTGCAGATTTCATTTTAGGCTCTCATCTTTACATTACCATTGATAAGTGCCGTCGAGAGACTAGAATTGGATAGAAAAAAATAATTTTGTTTACTGAAATACTTGTTTTTTATTATATTAACATACGGGATACGAACCCACAACCATTAGTTATGGATTTTAAACAATATATACAATGGTAGAATTTTGTTCTTTTTTTCACATTAAATTTTTAAAATAACTATTTATCATTTGGAATAAAATTCTGCTATTGTCGGCGAAAGTCAGTAAGCAGTAAAAAAATGCGTCTGGCGGACGGTGGTCCTCACCCTTTTGGCATAGATAAGAAAAAATGAATGGCTTATGTACTTTTTAATTATATTTTGTTTTTGTAAAATGGGAAAACGTGCTCGTACTCCGACTAACGACACTTTTGTTTAGCCCATTTTTCGGTAAAAATATTAAATATTTCATTCGCGTGAATGGAAATGGAACCCATAACCGCGTGCCACGACGCCCTTGAAATTGCAGGCTAAGCTTCTTTTTTTATCATATATTTTGATAAACAATAGGTTAAAGTTTAATAAGTCGTTCGTAGTAGATAGGTGTAGTATTTTTATGAAAAATTGTAAATTTTTATGTAATCGCTTTTTGTCATACACTCGCTAATGGATAGTCTGATGATAACAGTGTCGAGTTACTAAGTACTATTTCATTTGGATATACCTATGTCATGTTTTTGTATGTATGTATGTCCATCCAGCTACATTATCAAACTAGCTTTTAGCAGCGCCTTCGCCCGCGTAGACAGATGAGAAGTGGCCGATGTAAGACATTTACAGTAGGTTACATGGACGTTTACGGTGATCTAATATAGAATAGTCTTCAGGACTACATGGACTATCCAACATGTAGTTCGTGAGATAGCGCGTAAATGAAATTATTAATTTAAAAAAGATTTTTTTTAGAGAAAGTCAAAATGAAGGTTAATTATTATAATTTATTTCAATTCTACAAAAGTAATTCTTCCATTGTGATTATTATTGGTGTTAAATACATTTTTTTCCATTTTTATATACATGTAAGACAATACGTACCTACTATAAGACAAAAACTAAGACTTCCCTAGTCTTCCTAGGCAGAAAGCGTCGATAGCTTCAGATGTTCAATGCTCCTTTTAGTTGGCTTTAATTTGAGAATAGATCTGAGGAACTAGAAGGTTGAAAATAAAAATATTAGAATAATAGAATTCTTAGAACGGTCTCAGGGCAGTACGGATATAGATATATTTTTAGTTTATGAATGTAAATAAAAAAGTTCTCATAAGTCATTCATTGGAAATAAGTTAATTTCGTCAAAATATTATTTAAATAATCAATAAGGTGATTGTAATCATCACATTTTTTATGTCATTTCAATATTATTTTTTTTCTCTGTGCTATCTTTATTAATTATTACTTACGCACATTTTTAATTTCATCATCAGCAAACTCATTAGAAAGAATAACCTATCAAAATTCGATACATCAAGGAGTTAAGAATTTAATAGAATTGCAATATAACGACATAAATGTCCGTATGTGCAGTATTTTTTAATATATATATTATAGATATGTGTATAATACTTTTTCATATTATAGATGATTACTCAGTATGTCTGTCTGTGCTTCAAACTAATAAGATTTCAAACCAAAAATTAAAAATAATAAATGCGCAAATAGAATCGTATATTATCGCTAACGTAATCATATATTTTGGGGTTTCATAGTAATAGATAACATGTTATCAGGAGTTTTGAATTAAGTGTAGTTCTGTATATACATATCCATACATATATTGAGTCTGTCACAACGTTTGTCTGTAAACGACGATGTTGTGGATTCGATTTCCACACGGGGGAATCAATAATTTTACACTAATTGAAATATAGCAATTCAGTGGTTAAAAAATTGTCATCGTAGTACAGTTGCGACGTGAAGTAATGGTAGTGGGTTCCATTTCGGACAATTTCCACTCGAGGAAATGAAATATTTAATATTTTCCTGTTATCGATTTACAATGACTAAGCGCAGCGTTGAGTTCCGCAACTCGATGCCTTTAGAATTCTGCGGCAAGTGTGGAACGGAAGCGTCTTAACGGGAACGGAGTTTTTTAACATTAGGTTCCGTCTGTCTACCATACCAATAAGTAAAATTTGTATATGTCGAGATATGTAAAATTCGTTCGAAGACTAACCACGATATAGGTAATCGACCTTAGGTAGACAACATTACCTCAGAGTAAGTGCTGAGTGTCCTTGTAGGTACCTCCCTACGCCCTACGAGAGACCTCCAGCGAGGAATGTAACGACCTCACTTAGTAGAATGCCTTTTTTTATTTTATATATGTACCTAGAGGTTTATGAGAAATCGTATAAAAGTCAAAGTAAGTTAAAAATAGTGTATTCAACACTTTGTTGAAATAACTCGCATTATTATTATTATTGTTATTTATTTTATACTTACATTGGTATTTATGAAGTTTTTAATTTGTTTCTTGGTTGGATTCTTTCGTATTAAAAACGGAAAAGTTAATGATAAATATTCATAATATTTAAATCAATGCGCGGCGTTGAGTTCCCCCATTCAATTATGATGATACTTGTTTTTTACTGCATTACATACAATTTAAGCGGAAACTTGAGAATGGACATTCCATTGACATTAAGTTGTTATACAGATAACCCTGCCAATCGGAATGAAAAAAATGCTTCATAATAACAAATTTCACCTCTTGAACTTGGAACTCGCTACTATCGAATAAAATAAGGTAGGTAGATGTTTTCAACAAATTTCTCAACCAGAAAGGACATTTAATTACAATAATTTACTACAATTAAGCAGAAGTAAATAAGTATTCACAGAAGTGGCTCTATCGCGAGCAGGGCGCGGGCGTTCACCGCTTTATCGGGCTTTATAGTATAGCGCGATAATTACTGCGTACCGGCGCCCGGCGCTCGGCGCTCGGGGCTCCGTGTGTACTGGTTGGTTATGTTGATGTTGATGATTGTAGGTTCGAATTTATCTTGGGAAATATTCTATTAAAACACTGCGTGGAGTTCCACCGCTCATGACTCGTGTAGAGACACGTGATGTCTTGAAAATTGGGAAGTGCGTCTCTAGGTTCCCTCCGCCCATCTATCTATGTGGGATAGTACATTATTTTTATGCAAAATAGTATATTTATCGAGCAAGGCTTTAGGTTAAACAGTTAATCATCTCAAAGTAACCCCTGTACCTACAATGAGTCATGTGTCGTACACAGCTGTTAGCTATCTCTTTTTGAACACGCAAGCGTAACCATACGTAAGAACTAGTACAATGTAAAAAAAACTTGAATTAATAGACAATCCTACTAATTGAATTTTGTAATGATAGAAGGATGTTTGTTTCTCTTCCACACTAAGATTAAACTTCTAAAAATATAGTCTATATATCATAAAAACACATAAGCTACAAATTATGTAAAGATTGTGTATGAATTGACCATAATATAGCTAAGTTTAAGCAGGTAAAGCCGCGGGCGGGTCGCTAGTTCTCACAAATCTCGATATCTCGATATAGTTGGCTAGTCCGAGCGCTGACGCACCACGCACGTTCGACATAATCGCCTTACTGAACATTTATAACGTCAATATTTGTTATAAATATCTCGTTTCCAAAGAAATTTATCGGTGCTTGCTTATTTTTATGATTGAATGACATTGTGGGTTGATGGTGATGGTTGTCGGTTCGATATCGGATTTGGGGAATATTTTTACAAGATAAAAGGTTTACCTTATATATAACTTCACTTTTCTTATTCAACATTAGTGGGGTAGGCTGACATTCGCCAAATTTTCAGGACATTACGGTACAACATTTTCGGTACCAAACCGAGAAGATTAAAATTTCCTCATTATAAAATAATATGAACAATTTCTGCATATATAGTTTTTTACATGGGACGACCATTTCTCAAGAAATACTATTATTAATTATTAATATTCGTCAATACAAAATGCAAAACTGTCGAACGCCGTATGTTCGGTGGCAGGTGTTCGAAGCCACCTGCCCCTCCAATACGTGACATCATCACATAACATCTCATTAGCGAAACCTTTTCTATTTACAATATATATTTATATATGAAAGTAATCTGTTTTATTGTAGCTTATTAGAATATACATTTTGTCTGTTCGTGGCAACTTAGAGAGAATTAAGGCACAAAGCACTTGGTTTTACAAAGCATTGAATGTTGAGTGGTGCGGTAAACGCGACGGTTAGCTTCGAATCCTACATGGGGACCACCAATCGGGGGAATGAAATATTTAATATTTTTATTTCCTCGCTCTGGTAACGAGGCGTTGCGCGGAGTTGAGTTCCGCCACACAAAAAAAAATTCGGAAGGTTACGAACGGAGTGTCCAAACGCGAACTCAGCGTGATCGATCAATCATCTCTATGTAATCTAACAATCATAGTTTTATTTTGAATAGATTTGAATCGGGAACTGAACTTACAGCTGTCGTCGACTCGCGCTACCCACCTAACAAATAAACCTGCGTTACGATTGCGTCAATATGAAAAATATTTTTTATTTAAATAAAATAACCGATACATATTTGTTATAGGACTTTTGAAACAATATTTGGTCAACGTCAGCGCTATATTTTCCACAATAACTCGATATTAATCCCAAGGTTACCTCGAGTTCCACTTGAAATAAACTAAATTGTTATTTTATCGTCGTCTTTTTTTTTTGCGAATGCTCCGAACTCATTAACATGTAGATATAAAATATTCAAACGGGTTTTATTCGCCGCCTCGATAGCGACACGTCTGACGTGACGATGAAGATAACAATGTTTGGCTAAAATTTACTATTACTAGTATTATTAAATGATTTTTTTTGTATTAAATAATTGGCGGTTGACGTCGTATTAAGGTCACCGTGGTGCAAGGGTTTAGGGTTCTGGGTTCGATATTTATTTGGGGTATGAAGTATTTGATCATTTTCTTGCTATGGTAACGGGACAAAGCGCAGCGGTGAATTACGCCCCTCACACAAATAGCTTATTCTAACATTTATTTACTGTAAAATTACCATTAAAATATAAAGAATATATTTTGTAGATCAAAATCTCTAGTTAAAAGCCTTACAAACTGCCAATTTCAAACATTTTACGACAAACACAGGATATTATAAAATAAGTCGTAAACCGTTACACGTAACTCGAATAATGAACGTGATTGTATCGCGTGTTTTATGTGTTTTTTAGTTTCACGCTGTATCCCGCATATGCGAGGAAGGCAGAGCATAGGGCTAAGACACTTCGGAATTCTCCGTCCTTTTAGGAGACTTTGCGTGTTAGATAGTGGAGCATAACGCCGTCTTTTTAGACCAAGAAGACTGCCATATTTTTAAACATAAACATTCCACCACTGACCACTGAACTCAGTATTTCATAAATTCGGGAAGCGTGGGTAAACAATATGCTCTTTCTATCTATCATGCTTTATGCGGGTTACAACGTGATACCAATATACGGGTTACAGCGGGATGCTACAAATTCACTTTCATACTTTATTAGTGCCGCTCATATAAATATATCGTAATGTTATTTCGGTATTCATACATTACATTTACCGAGTACTCTGACTCACGCGTCGCCTCCATTGTATTCTAAACGTGCAAATGTATGGATTCTTCATAAACAATGAAGTGACAACCAAAATATGAATACAGAAGTCGATGGTATTTGAAATTGAATTATTTTAACGAATATTTCTGAAGATTTAGCCCAAATTGATTTAGTTTTATCATATGCATATGATACTTACGGTAAATTTAATGTTATAACACTGGGTTCCCTATTCCTATAGAGAATCCAGTGTTAAGACACTCCGTTCACGTGTGTAGTGGAACTTCGTGTCTTATTGTCCGAAATAATTAATGTTACTGGTACATAACGCACAAACAAGAAAGTTAGAACTTGCCATGTTTAGGGAGTGTAGGGGAACACTAAAAGAGGATATCGGAAATTTCTGCGGAAACGGGAAAACGGTATTTTATATTTTACGTCGTAAGTCAACATCAAAAGTGGCGGACGACGACTTTTTTTAATATAAATTAATTTATATTTCTCAAAAATAGTTTTATCTGTGTCAATTAAACAAAAATTGTAAAAATGAAATTACTTGTCATCAAAAAATTAGTAGGTACAATAAAAATATGAACGATACATTAAAATATATGAAAATAATATGACAATTTTTTATTAGAATTGCTCGACTGACCGCTGGGAAGCCACTTCAATACATAATGTATAAGTTCTCTGCCTAATCCTCTAATATGTGTGTTTTGCAAGACTTACGTACTTAAAGGTTTTTTTTTGTAATACTTTAATTTGGATCTATGGTTTTGATTTAAATCTGAGAATTATATTTATTATATATTCTATAATTATCCTCTTTCCAATATTTGACACTCATCACGCATTGTCTCGAATTCGGAAAGAAGGAGAACTAAGTGTCTTGACATTAAGTTCTCTCTCCCTACTACTACTACTCCTTTCTACTATACGTGATAAGCTAAAAAGAGCGTGAACTAAGAAGATATAATTTTTCTCTTTAAACCTACTAACAACGTGTCAAATTATTCTTAACGAGTTTAATCGGAACTTAGAGATATGATTATAAAATAAACATATCTTACAAAAGAAAACTAACTTCACTCTGTATCCCGCAAATAATAAGATGAAGGAAGGTTAAGATATCCTGATTTTCCGCCTAATTCTGGACGCATTGGGTGTGGAACTCAAGGGTGCCCCTGCCCCTGCGCCGCGACGGCCCTAAGTAGTTACCTTTAATCTCTACAAAAATTCCAATGCAAAAGAAGTGTTTGTATAAATCCGATATGTTATCTTAATTATATTTACACAGAGTCGGTATCGAGTCGATCGTTTCAATGACCAATTGCTGCATCCTTGGTGACTAGTGATATTGAGGACGAAGTAGACGGTCAATTAAAGTCACTCACAGAGAGGTCAATTAGCGAATAATTGCCATTAAATTGGTGAGAGTGTGTCTGTTTGTTCGGATTTAACGCTGAATCAAATATATTCGACGTCTTCTAGGTAGGGTACCTAATATCAGGACGCTCCGTTCTCTATTTTCGTTGAGTGACGTAACTCAACGCCGCGCAATGTTAAAGTAATATAATACTATTATCAATCGTGAATGAATTTTGTCTATACATTATAAAATGTATTATTACACGTATTAGCGTCACTGGTTCGCGTGAAAGATAAACAAAGGTATGAGAAATTGCCTTGAATCAGGAAGATTTATCCCGCGGTCAACGTTTTGTTGGCGTCGAGCCATCTTTAACGAGAGAAATATATCTACATGTATGTATGTATGTTTGTATGTATGTAACTAGGGAAGTATCGTCCGCAGGGCTCGGTGAAACGTGTACGTGACTACATACCATAGTGGCGCAATGGGACAGTATTTGACTGTTTAAGAGATAATTGTAGGTTCGATTATCTACGATCTTCATTTCTAGAACTGATTACATTTATTTTAATTTTCCTGGATTGTTTCTAGCACGATATTTTTGTAGAGATGTTAAATTAAGATTAAAGTATTTTACCACTGAGTTCTCTTGCTTAATGCATAAATAATAAAATATAAATAAGGATACCTATAAATTATAAATTTTAACATTTTTAAAGTGTTATTCCATACTTGGGAAAGAAAATTACTTTTGTTTTAGAAAACGTATTTCAAAATTTAAACGTGGCGGGCTTGTTAAGAGAAATAACAATTCAATTTTCTCAAATCCCGTTACGTTCAATTGTTTAATACGTTTTCTAAAAATAAAATTAGCTTTACCTTCTTTAATATACAGCTTCTCTAATTAGATTATAATATATAAGAAATCATCATGGAACATGGATCGTCCAAATATTATATATTTGAGGATTTTAAAAGCTTTTACGGCAATCTAAGACTTGTATACTATACCTTAATGCATTTAAAACGCATTCCAACTAGTCATATAGACTATACTTCTATAGAAGTGAATAGAATTAGTTATACACAAATAAATATAATTTTAATAAATGTGATATTTCTGGACAAGCTCCGGATGTAGCTGTAAGATGTGGTTTTGAACCAACAAATTAATCCTTTTGGGTTAGCACATTGAATGACTGTGAAGATGATTTGAATTACATTTTTATGAAACTAGGAGCCGTCTTTACAAACCGCTCTCAACTCTGAGGTCGATCTTGAGATTCCGTTTTCATTTATAGATTTTATTATCTCAAGATGGTTCATCAGAGTTAAGATCGGCCTTAGTTTCACACATATGTACATGTTTACTTATAATAAGTAAAGTAGGACGCTGAAAAATATTTTGTAATTGTTCCTCAATGTGCTAACGCCATAAATGATTTGTCTAAAATGCCTCTAGATGTAAAACCTTATTTTAAAAAAAATGTGAAGAAAAATGTTCATAAATTACATAATATGGAAAATGGAAATATTGTACAATTACAAATGTAAATATGATTGTAGAGTTAAGAAACACATTTTTGAACTGTCTATCTGTATATTTTACATGCACTAAATAGTATTTTAGATACCCAGAATGAAATAAATTGTTTTTTTCTATGATATTTGTTTTTCTTTTTACATTTCCATGGTGTTATATATATATAATATAATATAATTATTTACTTTACAAAAAAATATTTAAATTACATTTGAATCTTCAAAATATTGTGTTAAATAATATATAATATATACAGTTCAATTCCTTTTCCAGGATTAACACAATTTGTTTTCCACGATTAGGCTGTTTCACAATTGTTTTAAATAATTTCTAAAGAAACTAGGGTGAATAGAAATGTATGAAAAATGTACAAATACAATATCTAATCCACAATATCAATTGTACAAATACTGTCCAACTGCACTATTTATTTAATTAAAGCGTGCTCAGTGCTTTAAGTGTTGCGTTAAGTTCCACCACTCAATACGCAATGCCTGGACAATTCGGCTGAACGTGTGGAAATTAACACTAGGTTCCCTCTGCCTACGCTGCCATGTGCGGGATACAGCGGGAAGCTGTCTAAATATACTACATAAGCATTATAAATGTAAGAATTACGCGAAAACCAGCGAACTTCCTCCGTGAAGGTAATTCTGTACTGCGACGTTCTAAATATACACAACTACTACTTATCTTAAGTTGACTTTCACTCGTAGTCCTGCCGTGAACGGAGTTGAAATATACGTATAATTCTCGACTTCTTTTTAATTTTTTTATAAAGAATAATTGTATAAGTGAAACAGTACGATATACAATGCAATGCCTCAAGAATTCGGCGGAAAGTGGGGAACAGAAGTGTCTTAATGGAAAATGGAGTATCTTAACACTAGGTTTTCTCTTCCTAGTTCACCTCTGCCTAGTCTACTATGAGCTGGATGAAAGGCGGTGTGTCCCTTCGCCGCCTCTGCAAGTAATTTTAAATCATATTTTAAAGAATATTACAAGTATTTCGTATTGAATAATATCTTTAAACACGTCGAAGGTGACGTTCGAAGGTAAGACATAACAAAAAATAATTAGTCAATTGTTTATATGTAAAGTTATTATACTCTTAATTAAGTGAAGATTTCAAGGCAAGATTTCAATTGATACAATATTTAAACATATTGTGTTAAATATTTTTTGAAATAAAATTAAGGAAACACTTTGTTTTTACTTTTTTTAATATTATAGATAATTATTAAATTAAAATTCACTTAAGACCGATGTGACAAAGACCTAGACCTTGCTTGAAATCTATATCAAAAACCATTTTTTGTATATAGCAGGGTAGGCAGAGACAATCTAGTGTCAAGACACTGTGTTCTCCGCTTAACCGAAACTCTTCGTTGCGCTTTATCTTGCTATAGTAGGGAGGTGAAAATTATTAATTACTTCTATTATGGACCGAATCCACAACTTATGCTCACTGCTTCACTACGACTAAAATTTTAAAATAATTCGCAATAAATATGTAAAAGACGCCATGGTAACGAGGTAAGCGTGGCGTTGTGCCACCACTACCATTCAACAGGCAATGTCTGCAAAATTCGACGAAAATTAGGGATGCCTACCCTACCATGTGCACGATACAGGATGAGATTTTAAAAAATGTACATAAAATATATAAATAATTAATTGATAAGTTCTCAACAAGTAAATGTCATCGCAACAAACTCTCAACGTTTTGTGTAAACGTAACCTGATCGAGGTCAGAGTTCAAGGGTATTAAATTCAAGATAAGAGCAAACTTTAATCTCAATTATAATAAAAAAATATATATATATAAAGGTACGATTCCAACTCGAGGAAATATTTAGTATATACATTTCCTCGCTCTGGTACGAAACAAAGCAAGGCGTTGAGTAGGTACCCATTGTCACTCAACACAAAAGCGTTCAGAATCCAGCAGAAAGTGACCGAAGGTCTTAACACTGGGTTCCCTCTTCCTACCATGCTATGCTATTGTTAAGTCTTCATTTTTGTTTATGAAGATTGGATTCCTAATCGAGAAAATTAATATTTAATATTTTGGGTAATGCGCGACGTTGAGTTGCACCACTCAACACGCAATGAGAATATTATTGTGGTATCTCAATGAGGACGGAGTGTCTCAACACTATCTTCTCAGATGGTCTCTGTCTATCCTGCAATGTGCGGAATACCACGTGAAGCTAAATAATAAATACTAAATAATGGCGGGCATCAGACTTTTCTGTATTGTCCTACCCAGAACTAAGGCCATGCTTCTACTTCTATTCATTTCAAAGTTTACGCCACCGAAGACGACCCATAATTTCAAACTAATACCAATCTCCTTTTTCTTAACAAATTAAAAAGAGGGTGAAATAAAAATACAAAATAAAAAGCTTAATACTACATTTATTTGTCGGTTCAACGTACAGACTTAAGGCATCCTGTCATTGGCACAGATCCCGCGACCACCTACCCACTATACGACCCCCCACGCCTCGCCACTGAGCAACAACGTCACAACGGAAATGGAATGTATTATTATTTAAAACAACGGAATGCCAAAAACATTACGCTACGGATACAATATACATTAAATAAAACAAGACTAGACATTTTAAGGGCGTCGTGAATTTATATTTACAAAGAAAGCTTTAATTAATTATTGAAAATACTTAGAATGTTGTAAATAATCGAAATCTTTAAACTAGTTCAAAATTTTCACACAGTTACAACTTTTAATAAAATATCTCTAAATATTTGTGACAGATAGAGATTCATAACAGAATGTGATTTAAATAATTTAAGTACGTACAGATATGATTCACGACGATTAATTAAAATAAAATAAAGAATATAAAATAAAAAAATGGACGCAAAAATATTACATGACATACTTAGAACCAAAGTGACCTAACTCAACATTTTTTTTAAATTTTGATTTCAATCAAAAATTTATAAAAAAGGACTATTTTACGATGTTATACTGACTTTTTATTTAATGTTTATATTTCAAGTTAGACCACTTTCTCAAGTATGCGATTATTGCACAAAATGCATATAAAAAATAACATAATAATATAAATAATAAAATAAAATAATAATTCTACAGTGTCATACTGGCCTGGCCTTCGAAATACTACAATTCAAAACCGAATCATTCCAGCATTTTTTAGGCACTGGTATTTTTTTTCGCTAATATCAAAGCTAATTTTTATTAATATTACATTTTTCGATATATTTATTATGTATATATCTTAAATATAAGTTCAGATCGCGTTAATGGCCACTTGTGTTTTGTGTTCGAGGGGTTTTTTTTTATTTGTGTATGTATACATTTTAAATTATACAATATAACACATTTGCATACAACGTGATGAGAAATAAATTTTATTTATTATTATTATTATAGAAATTTGCGTATGAAATTAATTTTCGAAATTAAATTAAAATTTTGAGTTTCAATTATAATTTAGTATATTAATATAATTGAGAGCATATTTGATTGATTAAAAATATAAATATTGAAAAAAAACCATTTCTTTTAGTACATTATTTTGACTTTCCCATATCAAATGATATACCGTATTTACCTCAACCGGCCCTCGAACCACACACCATCCACAAGCAATAATATCAATACATTACAAATACAATATAATATCAGTTTTCGATACAGATATGCATTACGAAATCCAGACTAGTTAATTTTCACATAAATACATACAACTGTTGAAATATAAAACCATCTCTACGTTACTTATTTACTTAATACTACCAAAAAATGAGATATTTTTGTAAAAAATATCGTTTTTTTGTACATAAAGCAATACTTTAAATATACACACGATTAATCGAACCTAGTACTTTCATCTCTTATTAATATATTTGTACTATTTATAATATAAAGAACATAAAATGGCTAAATATCGTGAGTTATTAAATAATAAGCTTGTTACAAAATGCGCGAGTTATTTACATTTTTACATTGTTGCTAATCTCATATAATAATAATAATTAATAATATACATATTAAATACCTTAAATATTATTTTTTGTAAAAAAAGAAACAATCTTAAGATGAATATCGTAAGGTCTAAGCCGCTATTTTAATATATCAACAGATAATAACAGCTGCCAATCATGAAAATCGATACGAATCCGATTATAATCGATTATTACCAATTCCGATGTACGATTAAGTTACAACTAAAAAATCCATTCGAGATATTAAATGGTTTTCAAGAAAATATTTGAATACCCACCATTTTCTTAAACAATAACTTTTAAATATCATTAATAATAATAATACACAAATTGCTTAGAACAAAACAATCTTAATACATATAATATTATATACTAGAAACCGGGTCGTAATTCGTAAAATATTATGGAAAAATCTTAAATATTAATATTATATACATACATACAAACCATATATGAGCAAATAAAGCAATTATGAAACTAAACAAGACTTACGCGACGCGTTTACTTGCGGGTTCGTACGCGTACCTCTGACCGCAAGTACAGAAGGTTACATCTTACCAATTAACGTGGTGAAGGTAATTAATAAGAATACAGCTTATAGCCTTCCTTAATAAATGGACTATGAAACTCAAATTATTTTCTCAGTTCCAACTAGTACTTAGCATTACATGTAAATACAATACTCTTCAATTTCAAGTAGTACTCAGTCCAATCACTCTGTGGTTGGAATGACTCGAGACTGGTCATTTATTTTATCGTATTATTTGGACTAAAATCTTAGAATACATGTGTAGTATTAAAAAAATAAGCACAATTACTTAATTATTTCAGAACATTAAAAAAATCTGTTCATAAAAAACGTTCATAAATATAACTGTATTTGCTTTTATATGATTCATATAGTTAATAATAAGAAGCGTAAATTACAATTATAAGTAAATTACATAATTATGAACACAATTCCACAATATTTATTAGTATAAAGTCAAGTTTAAGTGTTTTTATGAGACGATGTTGATTAAATATTTGTTAGAATAGAAATATAATAAGAAAATAAAAATAATCCTGATATCAAGAAAATTGATTGATAGTATGTAATACGTTCAAAGATTACTGAGTTCAGAGAATAATGAGTTCTTCAATTTCTGCTAGAATATGAAACATTGCGTGTCAACACCGCGATTTATCGTCCGTATCTATAGTTAATTAATAAAAAAATTTAAGATCTCTTTTAAATTAGATTACCAGTAAAATTGAAAATTTTTGAAATATTTAAGTCAATTAAGCTAGTATTATAGTGTCCAGTACTTACAATGTAAGTATTAAAATATGACATCATAAATTATGTCCATATTGTCAAATGCCATTAAATGACAAAAAAAAAAATTTGTCATTATATTTCATAATAAACAATATTTATTCAACATCCCTTTTTTTTTTAAAAAAAATCTTATTTACATTTTAAATGAATGTAAATAAATAATTTTTCGTTCATAATGTTTTATATTAAAACATAATTTTGTATTATGCAAAACAAAGTCATAAGCAAAAAAAAGACAACAGCCAATAAATCAATAAATGTAAAGGCCTTATCTTTTTTCAATACATAGGCTGAGTGTACTGAAAAGTTCTTAAACAGTTTATATCTCTGTCAAGAGAAATTACAAAATTAAAAAAAAAAACAGTTTTGTTCAAAGTTACCAGGACATCAGTAAGACATGGCAGTCAAAAAAACCCGTCCAACATATAGGCTGTATACGCTAAGACTTTTGCTTATAAAAAAAGGAACAGCTAATAATTCAAACCCATGAGCTGTATACATTAAGACCGTTGATTTTATTTCAGTAAAAAAAACCATAAATTAAAAAAGAACACAAATCTGTTTCACGCTACCAAGATATTAGTAAGAAATGGTAGTCAAAAAACCCATCCACTGTATAGGCTGTATACACTAAGACTTTCGTTTACAAAAAAAGGAACAGCTGCTAATATATTAATTAATCCATACTGTAAGCACTGAAAAGTCCTTAAACACTTAGAACTTTGCCAAGAAGCGTCACAAAATTAAAAAAAAAACAAATCCGTTCCACGCTACCAGGACAGCAGTCACACGAGGTAGTCGTCGAACTTCTTCAGCCTTCGCTACGAATGTTTCCTGTCGCCCATTGCTTCAGGACTAAAACGGACTCGGGCCGACCCGCTCGAGGCGTCCCTCGCGGACACGTAGGAGCTATCCGTCTCGCTTAGACTCTCAGGTGGTGTTGGGTTCGTTGGTGTGCTCCCACCTGATGTATTTTTCTTGTATTTCTTTAAACTAGATCGTAATTTAGCTGGTATTTCTAATCCTTGGTTAGTTTCGTCGGGATAATAATCTCTGGGTAATGAATAATCGTTGCTCTTTCTTGGATATTCCTTTCTTGTTTCTGATCGATTTGGATACTTTTCCCTATATTGTCTTGATGGTGAAAACTCCTCATGATGAGAATTGGTTGCTGATGAGTTCGAGGGTGTCCTTCTGTGGTATTGTCTAAATTCAGTCGGTTCCCGGTAATCGAAGGAACACTCATCATATCCATAGTAAGGGTGCTTTACCACATAATCAGCTGTCCTTTCAAATGTGTAAGGCTCATTTCTGTAATAAAAATCTTGTATCCTATCTTGGGATGACGGTTGAAAATTTTCTCTATAATTATGGTATAAATCTGCCAAGTGGTCTGAAGTAGTGGAGGAAGTTCTTCGTGGTGAGGGTGTGGGTTGCGTTGAAGTATAATTGGTGCCGAGACCCGAGGTCCCTGATAGAGGCTGCGCTGAATGTCCATAGCCTGAGGAGGAGGATGGGTGTGCATAATGAGTTGGCGAATCGGTAAAGCGTATGGGTTTCTGTTCTTCCGTTTGAAGACTTGTTATCTGGAAATAAAAATATAATACCTATAAGGAAAATTATGAATTACAAATCAATATGATTTGACCTTTTATTTTTCCCTTCAATACGCTTTTTAATAATTTTATCACAATTCACTTAAAAGTTTTTATTTGCAAAATTTTATTAGTAAACCTACGTGTTTTTTACGTTATTATGTTTATTACTATAATACTTTCATTGTCGTGAACACTTTTACTGTTTTGTACAAAATGACCATATTGATTATTAAATTTATTTTTATTTAATAAATAGTTATAATCTCTCTCTTATATATTAAATACACTCAAAGAAAATAAAGCATATCTCACAGGTGACCCAGTGATCGCGTTCAACGGCGCCCGCAAATGCCTCGTGGGTCCGTGGTAAGTGTTGTGCGCGAACCCGTACCCCTCATAGATGGATGGCGGTATCACTTCCGTTTCTAATTCAGGCCTGGAATATAGGATTATTATGTATATTTATGTATTTTTATTCAGCTTCACCCGCATATAGCAGGGTAGGCAGAGGGAAAGTATATATATAAATAATATATATATATAAATCGGGAAAAGGGAAAGTATATATATAAATAATATTATCTCACCTATGCGGCTGTAAAGTAGGATGTAAGGGGCTGACGTTGGACACTCTGACATCATACCCGGCGGCCACTCCCCCTAGTAAAGCCGCCATGTTGTACAACACAAGCTCTATTATACTCGGTTTTTTGAATTTGTAGCCTGAAACGGTTTATATAGAAATATTTATATGACAAATCGTCTTGATGAAAAGTTTCTTCACTACTACTAGGAACATTTGTATTATACTAATTTTAAACCATGTTTTATGATAGGAAAATCAAATTTAAAATTTTAATTTCGATTACGTACTTTTATTAAAGGTATAGGCCATTTTTACGAAATTTTAAAAAATAAAAACATTCATGTACAAAAACAAATCACAAAATTAAACAAAAATGAAAACAAACTAAAAAAAAACAACCAAAAGAACCTCACCTTCAGTGCTATACAGCGTCGGCATAGGTATGGTATAACGGGATGAACTACTCAAAGGGAACTCCGGCCCCCAGTCGTCCGGACTGTAGTCTGTGTAAGGAAGAAAACAACCTATGTGAGAAAAACATAGGTTAGTTACGACTACGTGCTATAGCTAGGGCACGTGACAAAACATCGAATGAAGCGAAACAAATTATCTCCAACATTTAATAAGCAAAAGTGTTTTTATTTAGAAAAAAAATATTCAGGAAGAATAAAACCTGTAATACAATATATATATATACAATATTTTCTAACAATTTCGTCATGTACAGAACGATTTCACAATTCAATAATCAATGTAAACAAAGGAAATCGATATTTAAAATAAACAATCGTGTCCGAATCGATTAAACATCAATCAAAATTACAATATTAACCAATAAAAACGTAATGATGACAAATTTTTTAAGTCATTGCTAATTACATTTGTCATTAGATATAAGAAATAAAATAGACAAAAAAAAAACATAAAATAAACAGATAATATATATAAAATAGTGTACAATATAAACATGCAGTGTGTGATTGCATAAAAATAACATACTAGAGTGAGACGAAAATATTCAATACATACATTTGTCTTTATTCCACACTATACGTTAGAAAGAGACAGAAAATCAAATCTCGCCTACTCCAGTATATTAGTCACTAATAATAACTACGCATGCCAAACAGTTCATACTAAAAATTATAAAAAAAGCAACATAAAAAGCGAACATAAATAAACAAAACTATACTTACATTATGTGCAATAGTAACGTCAATGGCACTTAGTCTGAGTTATGTAGTATTTTTAATATATTATGTTATTTGGTAATTCTTCATAATCGCGTCCCACATTAGCCGGTGTGAATAAGCGCAAGCTTCGTAGCTTCCTGTTTCGCCCTTCACCGGATATTTATTGATTTTTAATTCATTTCCATTCATTTAATATACTTTTTTAATATGTACGAATTTTTTTTTCACAAAATGTTACAGGGTAGTTAGTAGCTAGTATTAGTAGACCCATGTTAAAAGAATACACCAGCATCGATTTTATGGAAAAAGGTTTATTTGATATATAAAAAAAATATTAATTATAATCTATAAAGAGAACCAGATCACCAAAGTATTTGAATCGATAGTGTCGGCCGTAGTCGCCACTGCATCGTTTAACATCTGAGCCTCATATGGAATTCCACCACCGGTACTTTTAATAAGTAATCTGACGTACAGTCTGAGAGATCTAAGCTGAGCTTTGCATTTGTGTGAGTGTTGAAATACAGTGTAGGTATGACGTCACTTGCTTTGCGTAAAATAGTTTATACTGTTTTTTACTCTCTTGTATTGATAACAGCATCACATATTTAAATATGTGAGCAAGTGGTAAAGGGACAAAAAATCGTGGATTTAACGATGATATTCATGATATAACAGAACCATTCATCATTAAGACAAACGACACATACAAGTGTGAAAATTACGAAGATGCAATGGCCGGTTAAGAATAATCGATATATTTTTGTATAATGTTTGGCTTTTTATTGGTTTCTTTTTCTGGCCCTACTTTAAGGGACATTCACACCAATAAGCTCAGCTTAGGCCTCGTGAACTGTACTGAATGTTACAACGACAATATATGTTTTTGTACTGTAAACGTTTTTAGCTAGACTAATAATGGAAGGCTATACGATCATGTTATATAAATATTAACAGCAATTGAAGTAAAAAAAATATTTTAAAAAATACATCAGACAAAAAGGTTGTCGAAACGGCATTTCGTATAGACTTCCAACTATATAAGTCATTAAGACCATTGTAAACATTTGAAAGCGTGCCATAATATGACATGGTGAAGAGACGAAGCGATTTATATTATACGAACTAACGAATAGGTAAGTACGAAAAAAATACATATAATATATAAAAATATCAACTTAAACCGTATTCAATTATAGCATAACTATGAACTGAGAAGCATGCATAGCCCTTATCTAAATAACTGAAACAGGCTGAAAGCAAACAAATGCTTACAATTTACAAAAAAAGAAACGAAAAAAAAAAGAACAAAATGTCAAACGAGTATAAAAAATAATTAAATAATAAATTTACGACCAAAACATAATCTACACAAAAACTCACAAATACAAGACAAAATTCGAATATCACACGACAACCATAATTATTATCTAACATATCTACTAATTACTATCAAATACTTAATTAAATTAAAACTAGCTAAATTACTATAGATTCATTTAAAATCTGCCATATTTATTGTGGTATTTATTTGTGACATTCACATATTGTAAATAAAAATAAATAAAAAATGAAAGTTCTTTTTATATGTAAAATTCGAATATTAAAATATAAAAATAAAATAAAATAATTTAACATTACATAAAGCCAATATTACAAAAAAAATAGATAAAAAATGTTTCGAACTCTTTTGATATATATTTATAGAATAGAAAAAAAATAAGTCACACACGATTTAAAAAAAAACATACAAAACAGTACTTACAAGGATATGGCAGATTATCTTGAGACGTTCCTTTAGCAGCGAAAACAAAATTAAATACAAAATTAGTACAAAATGTAAAACATTGTAAAAGTGTAAAAACTATATTTTTTTACAATTTTTTTCTTTTAAATTTATGATTTAATATTAATAAACTTTGACAATGAATTACATTTATGGCAAGATGTAATTTTGTCAGTCAGTCGTTTGATAATGAAAGTCTTTTAAAAGGAAATTATTCTAGGTATGTATCTTAAGCTTAAAGTTAACTTTTTCCAGAATATTCTTAACTATCTTCCGATTTACAATGAAATATTTGAACACATACTAAAACTACATATTAACCAACAATATCAAAATAGTAATTACAGCTAGTGAGATAAATGCGTCATAAATCTAATAAAACTGGAGAAAGTAAAAAAATACAGATAAACTAATACAAAAAAAAATTAAAATGTATTATTAATCTGTAACATACTGATATCGTTAAATAAAAAAAAGTCTATTGTAGCCAAATGCTTCAAGAGTAAAAAGAAAATGGCGTCAACACTGGTCAGAATTAATTTAACCTAAAAATTAACTTAGACTAACAAAAATAAGTCTTTTTTATTTCTTTTTTTTTAACTTAAAAACTAACTTAGGATCTAAAATCAAATCCATGGAACTTTATGTAACTTATTTACATACAACGCTCAGGGACGAGTATAAATTTTCAAAAAAATTATAAAAAGTTGGTAGATCTTCAAATTCCAAATTTAAATTTGAAAAAGAAAAAACATTGTTGCAAAAAAATTACAAAATGCAATCGCGAGGAATGTTAACTACAGTATAATCAATGATATGTAAGCGTATGGCTTGACAACGGTGAGTCGTGTCAAAAATATGTGTTATGTTTCATGACATACACAATTTTTTTTTTATAAATATTTTAAAAAAGCTTTATTATCTATATAGGGCAAACCAGAGAGTTATTGTTCATTGACAGTGATTGTCCGTTAAAAAATACAATTAGTTAAATTTAAATTATTTCAATTTTTTATTATTTACTGTTTGTGTGGTCATGTGATTATTTTAATATTAAAACAGATAGATTGGCAATTTAAAAAAAACGCGAAAGCAATTTTCCTAAGGATTTACTTGTAAGTTTGCAACATAACTTTCGCATGAATGTGACTAAATTAGAACTGCTTTTTTATTTTAATAGAAATCTATGTAAAATTTTCAATCCTAACAATAATTTTAGTTATGGTTAATCATTGTACTTTCTTATAGGTTTTTATTTTGTTTATGTTTACATCCTTAACTTTACATAATTTTGGACTAAAACGTTTGACGCCGTAGAAGTAAGAAAAGTTCGTCAGTGTATAAGAAAAAGGCAATAAGATTTTATTAACTCGCATATGAAATCTTCAAATCAACGCCTTTGAAATCTTCAAATAAGCAATATCTAAATAGTTTACCCAATATTAAAAAAAAAAACTACTCGTCCCTTAACAATTGCGTTGTTTCCGAAGACAGGTTACCAGCGACAGCCAAGAGACCGGCCAGGCTGTTCGAGCGTATGCTCTTAAGGAAGTTCCTCTTGGGGTCGGGTTTAGGGCCGCGAGGTGCGGCGTCGAACACCGTGTCGTAGTGGTGCGGCACCAGCTCGGGCCCGAGGTCCGGCCGGAACAGAGGGCAGAGGAAGAAGCGGTTCTTGCGCGGTTCCGTGACGTCGAGCAGGTCGTCGTGGCTGCCGCTTCTTTTTTTCGCGATGTCGGATTTCGGAGTGCGAACTTGAGATTTCGATTTGCGCGGTTTACGTTTCGTTTCGTCGGTGTTAATCGGTATTACACCTGTACGGCGGGTTTTGGTTATGTTTTGTTTTTTTTTTACTGAGTATGTCTTGTTTTAGTTATAGATTACATATAGAGAATATAGAAAATGTAATTTAATAAAGAAATTCAATAGCAAAATGTATTTTTTTTGTCTTCTCAATTTTTTAAGTATTATGCCTAAGAGTAATGTCAAATCCCAATATAAATCTACAAAATATTACTTAATACATAAGTCATATAATCGTTTATTTTTTATTAAAATTGACCTTAAAATGTTATTGCTATTTTATTGCTTTCTAATCTTATAATTATAGTTTACTTTATAAGTAAAACAAGACTTCCATTTATTGAGTTGTTTCACATCATCCAACAAATATTAAAAAATACAAACATACGACTACATTACATTTTCATCACAGATGAATTGCTTGTGTCATACATAATTGTCATACATTGAAGAAGAAAAATATGTAAAGTTACAAATTAATTAGTGAGATTCTAACTTTGCTAAAAGTATTTGAGTTAATAAATAGAATGAGGTGGGTTCTTAAAAATTTAATATTTTACTCCTGCAACATTAGTTTTCCTATTAAGGTAGTTTAAAGGCTATCTGGCAATGTTAGAACTTCACATTAGAAAGAAGAATTATAAAAATAATGTTTATTAAGTGTGAGAGAGAAGTATTTCGTGTAAATCTTTCTAGAATAAACTAATTTTGAGTTAATTTTATTAAGAGTTAAAATTCCTTCAATACTGTTAAAAATAAAACCAAATTAGTGAAATTAAATTTAGTCTAAAGCAATAAAATAAAGTGTAAGAAAATGTATATATTTTTTAAATTCAATATGTATATTGCGCACTTATAAACACAGAAAGTACCTAGTGTTGTCATATTCTATTCTCTATTATTTGAGAGTATAAATTGATGTTCATAGTGTACAAGTCTACATACAGTATACAGTATGAAGTTAGTTGTAGATGATTGCGCAAGTTTGATTTTAGGTATTTTTTATTATTTTCGTTCATTCAGAGTAGCCACGATTCGTTTATGTCATTACTATTGTCTACATGTTCGTGTGCACTGCCATTTGATAGTTATGTGTGCGTTACCAATGTACGACTGTGTTTATCAATTCATCAGTTATGTATGTGTCTGTGTTTGTGTTACCTGCGTGCGCGGCGGGCGCGCGCGGTAGGTGAGGCGCGGAGGTGGAGGGTCGGTGCGGGCGGGGGCGAAGCGCGGGCAGCGGCAGGTGTGCGCGCGCGCGCTGGTGCCCCGTCGATGGGCCCCATGTCTTGCCCTTCACGCCATCGGCGGGCACTGTACAATAGAATAAGATATTATATATTGTAGCAATCCTAGTGCAATTTGACAGCGTCTGATTGTGAGCACGACGTTTTTAGTTTCGATTCCCACTCGAGGAAATTAATTATTTTAGCTTGCTCGCTCTGTAAGTAAAACAAAGCGCGACGTTAGCTTTCGCAACTCTACTAAAAACACTTACAATTGAATGTGAAGGCGGAGAGCTAAGTACCTTAGCACTCCCCTATTCTTACTTCCCTCTGACTGCCCTACATATGCGAGATACAGCGTGAAGCTAAACTAAAATGAAACTTACAAGCGATCGCTCTCATAATGGCGGGCGACCCGGGCGGCGTGTCTTTCGCGACGGCCACCAACTGTTTAACACTGCACTCGTCGTCTGAGGGCCGAACTGTTAGTGTGTGACGAAAGTCGAGCGGAGATGATATAGTGTCCTTTTTGAGTAACTTTATCTTGCTGAATTTGCCTGTGGATTAAAAAATATATATAATAAGAATTTAGATTAACGATATTTTGAACACTGTCAATATATCAAATGTGGTAACTGATAAACATTTTATAATTCACTTATATAAAATATACTTGAATTTCCGAAAAGTTAAATTAAAATTTAAAATCACTAATAAAAACGTAAAAAATATTTTATTAGAAAAAAAGATAATGTTAGGCATCATCGAAAAAGGTTTTTTTAATATTTATAATTCATATGAAGTTTAGTAAAATTGAGAAAATTACCTCTTTTTTTATTAAACTTTCATATATCATCGATAAATTTAACGATTTTTACCTACCTTACCTCCGCCAGTCCTGCTACGTATGGCATACAGCGTAATGCAATTTTTCTATATTTATATTTTTGTTTTAACTAGTTATAATATTTTCTTATATATCTTAATAACAAGAAAAAAATGCATCACTCTAACTCTCTAACCCGCATATAGCAGGACAGACGGAGGGAAGGTAGTATTAAGTCACTCCGTTATCTCCCCCCCCCCACTTCCATTTTCGAGACATTAAGTACCTTTTCTTTTATTAGGCTGCGGCGGCTGACTATGAGACATGTTGCTCGCAAATATCAATATATGTAATTCCCTCGCTGCTAAGTCGATCTCTCTCATCTCCAACTCCCTTTCTTTTTGCGCCAGATTCTGTTCTACAAGCCTCTGTTGCAGTTGTGCCCTTGTTAGTTCTTCTTCACGACACCTTAACTCCTGGAATAGTTGTGTTAAAATGTTTAAATACAATGAAATATACACTAAATGTAACTAAATATTGAAAATTAAACAGAAAAAAAAAATTAAAACAAAATATTTTAAATATTTATCAACTAAAATTATTAAGGCAAGAAAAAAATAATAATTTCATTTATGTTAAACACCACTTATGCATATCGCTGTCACTCACTCATCTTTATCCTGTTTAATAGATATTTCGTGTTGTATGTCTAAAGTATAAAATAATTAATAAAATTCTAAGTAGGCGTCGAATATACAACTATTGCGTACTACGAAAGGTAAGTATCTTGTCGAGTAAATAATTCTGAGTTGACTTCACCTCAGGTCTGAGGCCTTAACTGAAATTCCTTTTTTGAATTACACTTAACTTCTTAGTCTGAATAAAATTATTTGACTTGGAGTTTCCGCCATAATAGAAACGTAAATACATTTACCAAAATAATAATGGAAACAAAAAAAGGAAATGGAAAAAAGTTAGAAGCCTAACTATTTTTATCTGACGTTTTATAAAAAAAAACAAACACACATATGCACAGATAAAACATAAAAATACCAAGTTCACAATGTGCACTAACCTCCTCTATAGTTTTGCATTCCTGTGAGCGTTTAAAGGAAAACAAACTTATATTAATAACACTAAACCATAATATTTTCATGTTTAATATATCATATTCTAATAATATTAGCGAGAAGTTTACTGAGCTTATTGAGAATACTTACTTGAACATGTAAGTAAATAATTTATAAATATAATACAATTTTTAGACTTCTTTAAAATAAGGGGATTATCAATTTGACGTGTATGTACGTGTAATTTCTACTTTGGCTACCAAAAATGTACCAAATATTTGCTAATTTCATCAAAATCGGTTCAGCAGTTTTTGAGATATGGGTATTTTTGGTGAAAACATGTGTATTTTGTTAAGGAACTTAATAACTGTAGAATTGTAATTGATAAAAGTTAAGCTTAAATGACTTCCAGACATTATACAAATCAAAGAACACATATAGGCTACGGGCCTTTAAAAAATCAAACCTAACCTAGACAGAAACCTTATTTAAATCTAGACCTCTAGACTAAGCCCACCTTCTACTTTCTTAATAAATCTTTTAAATCCTGCTCTCTTCGGGACTCCGATTATCTTATATATATATATTCTTTATTGCACAAAAACAAAATACAGAAACTTAAGAGAAGAAAAATTTTGTTGACAAGGGTGGGCTTATTTCTAAAAGAAATCTCTTCCAGCCTACCAGTGGAAGTGGATATCTGTGAAACAGCGGGGACAGTATAGTGCATAACAGAAAAATATTATATTTCAATCTATAAATATAAATATACAATAATATATATATAAACTACATATACATAAATACGCAAACTACATATATATTCTATAAGAAAAAAATACGTACATAATTATAAATATTATATAAATACATAAATATATACATACACATTATTATGATGAGTTAAATGACAAGGAAAATGAAATGCAATAATTTGAAACTCTGTCGGAATATATATTAATTGTTCCCAGTTTGTAAATGCTTTTTTAATTGGGATTTAAAGGATTTTAGGGAAGGGCTTCTCTGGATAGGATGAGGGAGTTGGTTCCAAAGGGATGAGGCGTATACGGAAAAGGACTTCTGCATGAATTTGGTGTTGCTCCTAGGAATGTCAAGCGCCGGAACGACACACGACCGCCTAGAGCGTGAAGGAGGAGGAAGAACGTTGAAGCGGGAGCGTAGGTATGTAGGAAAATTTTTGTAGTTAAGGATTATTACTTATACCCTCAAATTTTTCTAACCTAGGCCGAAATCTAAACTTAACTCACCTTCTCTTTTCTTCTTAAATCTCTCAGAACCTCCTCTATCTCCAGTCTCCAACCGTCTTGCATCGTGTGGAAGGACTCGTGAGGCGCGCGGGTGAACTCCGATTGTCTTATACGCTCGAGTTTTTCCAGTATGTCACGGAAGTGTGGACGTTCTCGGGGATTGGAACGCCAACACGCTGCAGATATTGGCGTAAGATAATATATATTTTTATAATTTTGGTTTTAGTCGCATTCAAATTTTACTTATATTTTGTTTATGTAAAGTTTTTTATGATAGTTTAAATAATGTTTTTAAAGAAACCAAAGCAAATATTACCTTCCATCAAAACCCTCCAACTCTCCGGACAAGTGCTTGGTATGGGCAGAGTGAGTTTGTTGACCGCCACCCCGTAGGCCACAGCCAGCGCGTCTATGCCTTTGTAAGGCGTTTCACCAGTGAGCAACTCCCATAGTAGAACACCGTAGGACCACACGTCTGATGCGTGGGAGAATGTCGAGTTTTTTATTACCTATGATTGGAAAATATGTATTTTTAGCTTCATAGTGTATTTAGCCCATATGTATAAGAGTATTTATTTTTACATACCTGTCGTCTTTTATAAGATTTCTACGGATAAGGCTATTAGTAAACATTTTTTTTATTTTCAGCTATATTTATTTATTTATGCGAAGTATTATAGAGAATACTCTTCTTACATCATAAGTCGCATAATTTATGTAAATAACGTATTATCTATGCTGTCGTGCCGCCGTTTATAATAAAACTTATTTGTTTTTTTTTCTTCACGCTATATCTCGCACATAGTAGGGTAGGCAGGGGAAACTTGAGAACATAATTTTTAGTCACTCCGTTCCCATTAGGACACTTTCGTCCCCGACTTTAATATATGGGTTCAATCTGAGATAAGTTAGTGATATCTATATTTAGATGCTTTTTTTCAGTTTTACGCTTTATAGTAGGTATAAATAAATAATGAAAATTAATCTATCCGTTTACCTCTGGTGGCATCCAGGCGTACGTTCCTGCCGCTGACATTCTCGTTGTTTTGTAAACTTCCCGGGCGAGTCCGAAATCGGTTATTTTAAGGGTTTTGTCTTCTAAATTGTCATCAGAGAGTATCGTTTCGCTGAGCAAAACTGTAAAAGAAAAAGAATCCGTTAATAACTTGAATTTAACCACCTACTGTATATTAAAGTAAATGTTAAATGACAATAAATACCTATAAAAAAGAAAAGAACACGAGAAGAGAAAATTAACTGACTTTATAGCAAAAAAAACAGGTATTTCAAAGTAGGTAAATACTAAGAAGATAGCATATCAGCATTTAGAAACAAAAAATATTAGTGGATTAACGACGATACTTTTCCATCTTCATGCTGTATCCCACCTAGAGCAGAGAAGACCAAAGAACTTAGAGAGAATCAAGAAACTCTGTTCCTTACTATAAATCTGAATTCTACGATCCAACTCGAACAAGATCGATCTTGAGATGTCATTCATATAATAAGAGCGACATGTCAAGATCGCTCTCAAGATTGATCTCAGAGTTATGAGCGACCCGAGTTTGAATCGTATCCACAACCATCACGATTACTATCCCACTGCGCTACGATAGCCTTGCCCACAAATATATTAATATTTAATATATAAATACAACGTTCCAAATAACAATCGAGCAAATATGTTACATTTACACTTACACTTGCATTAGCAACAAAAAACGTAACGACATTGACATAAAATGGAAAGCGTGGACGTAGGTTTGTTTAATGTAGGCTGGGACCTAACTCTGTGTGACCTAAATGACAGCGCGAGGGTGTTCACGAGGTGAATATTGATTTGTTTTAGCATATACTATTTATTTTAAAATTTTAAGTTACACTATACCAACGAAAATTTAAAATACAAAGGAAAAAATTAACTGACAAAAAAATTAAAATAAGTAATTTTTTTGAAGTTATGTTAACAATATACCTAAGAAAAGAAAAAATATATAATTATATTGAATAAGATTATCCTATGATTTTAAGATTATTCAAAAAATGGGCTTGGTATAGATTTTTAGCTAGCGAATGGATTTGAACCTACACTTGATTAACGTTAGTTAACCCAACTAAACAGTCGAAACTGTGTAGAAATCGATACGACATATAGGTCAATTGTTGAAAACGAACTTAGCGAGCCTAGAGAGAGGTCAACCAGTACTTACAAAACATTTGAAAGTTTTTCTCGAATTGCCTCATATTTTGAAGTATAGCATATATGTATGTATGTATTTTAGTAAAAGTGCATTATTGTAATTATACCTTTACAGTAGTAAAAAACCGTAAATTCGTCGATATTAAATAAAAAAAATGTACTTTATTATAAGAGGCCGTAGCTGCACAGCGAACAGCATTTAAGGTAAACGCACAAATTTTGGTTTTTTATTCCCAATCGAGAGAAAGAAATTACATTTCCTCGCCATCGCCAGATAAAACGCAATGTCTCGAAAATTGTGTGGAAAGCGAGGAACCAATTTTAATAAGTCGTTAAGTTCAAGTATCAATGGCAGAGACCTCAAGTTACTGTGTTAGATATACCATCCTAAAAAGAAGTAAAGAAAAACAACATCCGAAATATATGACTGTCGAGAAATGATGATGATACGGCATAATAAAATTAGGTAATACATCAAATATACCTTGCCGCATCATCTCGTGAAGTTTATAGTGCTCGTGTAGTATCTAAATAAATATGGAAATAAAAATTCCGGTATACGGTACGGTAGACTAATTATTAATTTATATTTCACTTCTTAAAAACCACTCACTATCTTTCGCAAATACCCTACAACACTGCATGAGTGCAGACTCATTATGCTGTGAGTTCGATTTGCACTCGGAATCATCACACATCAGAAAAGAATTATTTTGCATTTCCTCGCTCTAGTAACAAGACAAACTTAATTTTGCCAGTCAGCACACATGTCTCAAAAATTGGACGGTAATTGGAAAACAGAGTGTCTTAACACTACGTTGCCTTTGCCAACCCTGCTATATCAAGGACACAGCTTAAAGCTCCATCCATATAATGATACCTTATCAATAACCAACTAGCAGCAACGTATGTAACCATTTAAAAATCATAAGGCTAGACCAAAGAAAAGTGACCTTCGGCACGGCGCGGCGTGTTTCCCGTGCCGTTAAGTTACGTGACCGGCAACATAAAACTTTAACGACCCGCCCGCTATCGGCGCATTGAAATAATAATTCTTTTAATTTATACCGACTTCGGCGAAAGTAGAATTATATTTTATATTGTAAGTATTGTTAATATTATTTTTGCGTAGGTTTTCGAGTACGGTTTCATTTAAGTAAATTATAAGTCTGATCTTTACGTTTAGTAATTTTTACTTGCACCTTCTCAACTTGTGTTAAAGAGAAAAAGTGCGTAAAATTTGTGTACGATACATGGCCCATTCGAAGTGCCAACTTACACCGCAGATATATCGACTTACATAAAAACAATTATCGCAATATGTATGTATGACCTTGCTCGATATAACTCGGATGCAAGATATAATCTTTCAACTTAAACCAGCAGTTCCTGAGATGAGCGCATTCAACCAAACAAAACCTTCAGATTTATAATAGTATAGTAAAGATATTATTGAAGATGAAATAAAACTTGCCAGAGTTAAACGCCAAACGCGCAATCATGTCTATTTTTCTTCTCCACATATTTGTTTAACATCATAATTTATAGAGCATTTACAAAACAAAGTAGTAGGTACTTTCCTCTACAAAAACGACACAATTCATCAATCAACTGGAACATATTACTGCGGCAGCTTCACAAGTATTCAGGTTCGAATCGGAAGCATCAGATCGATTCACATGTCCATCAACCGACATTAAGGGTGAGAGATGGTGTGTGTGACAGCGATGCGATACATTAAGCTTACGGTGTATTTTAAGCTGGCGAACAATGTCGCTACAAATCGTATTGGTGTTTTTGATTTGACAGATGTTTTCTGGTAACGTTTAAGTATAGCCACCTTTTTATTTTTTGTATTATGTTTTCAGCTTCACGCTGTACCCAAGCGGACGAGCCTGGAGTTAGGGCACTCCGCTGTCCAATTTCCGCCAAATTCGTAGGAGGATGGAGGGGGGTTGAGTGGCTTTATGTTCATTCGAGTGGTGATTAAATATAATTTTCTTGAACATCAGAATCGAATCCACAACCTAGGATCCTGCGCCACGGCTGGCCTCATACGCTGTATTGAACAACAGAATTAATATCAAGAATTGCAACTGCTGAGTTTATTACCGGCTCTTCTGAGAACTGCCTTAAAAGCAGCAATGATTTAAAGAAACCTTGGAAAAGTCTTAATATTATTTAAAATTCAAATTTGAAATAGACAATTTTAAAATGATATAACCGCTCTATCAACTGACCATCGAATCCTCCACTCTCATGTTATACAGTGAGACGACACTACGCCAGAAGAACTAAAAACTGACAAAGCACAATGCAAATCCCCAACCACAACGTAGCGTGGGCGTGGGCTATGAGAGCTCTTTCTCTCCCGTAGGTACATAAATCACTTAGCGAACATTAAAGATCGTTTATAGTTATATTCAGAGTAATCGACGTCTCGTTATGATAATTGTAGCGGCCATAATGTTGCGATAGCCATTATTATATTAATATATCACATTTGAGATGTTGTGGCTTAGTGGTTTTAAGTGTGAGTATGGTTGTGGGTTTAATATTGGAAAAAATAAAGCATAATAAATAATTTAGGAAACCGAAATGAACACAGAAATAATACTAAAAAAAAATACTTTCAAATATTTTATTCTAATATAATTAACTATCAGATCATCCCATCCTCTAATGACATTCAACCGTAGCGTAATATTCAATAAAAACAACATAAAAAGGCACGTCGTAAGTCTTACATATAAAACACATAAAAGCTCACCAAATTTGGTGACCATTTAAAGGATGTTGGCTTAAAATTTAGATCTTTTGATTAATTATTTTTACGGCTTTATCAATAAAAATTATAGACCGCCTCGTTAGTCTTAAAATTAAACAGAATAACCCTCATAAAATAAAACGACGAATTAATAAATTAAAAACAAGTTGCCGTACATAAAATATATTGTAAGTTGAAAAATTTCCAATGTTTTCTTCTTATTTTTTTTACCTTCCCGCATATGACTGAGTAGGTTGAAGGATTCTTATTAAGAAACTACGTTTTCAACTTTTCGCTCAATTTCCGATACTAAGTGTTGAGCGGCGAAACTGAACTCCGAAGATTGTTTTCTTACTAAAACTGAAAATAGCTCATATTCCCCAAATGAGAAGCGACCCACAACCATTATGCACCACGAGGTATTATTGGAAATAAAAATTGCAATACACCTGTAACTTGTATCTAAAAAAAACGACCACATAATAATAAGCTTAACCAACATAATTTTATTTACATATATTTACAAAGATCTACAAAGCTCGAACATCCCTTTCGGTGCGGACCACTCGGATGAACACAATGAATAATTCATATGACGCGCGTCGAGGAACAGACGCACAGGATATAAGATCCGGTCTTCTATCCTTTAATCATCAGTGGCTGTCAGGGGTGAAGAGATACGAGTAAATATTATGTGTAATTAATCGATTCATTCCTTCCGAAAGCGAGTGCTTTTTATATCGAATAGGTATCGGTCGAAAGAATCATTCTAACAAAAAATTGGAGGGGGGCACATTTTCTTATAACTAGGGTCGTTAATTTAGGCTATCAAATTGATTTCCCTGAATCCAAAGATTAGTAAAAAGCGTTTTGTTACAAACAAACACTTAAAAAATTTTGAGACTGCTTCAAAAATTACCTTTTTTTCTTAAAATTATTGTTAAAAAATATATTTTCGTATCAATATGCACTTGTTACGGTTTTTATTTATATCATGCTGAATTACAAAAAAATATATCGACAAGATTAGATCATCTAGTATCGATAAGGACTTGTGGTGTCGTTACATCCCTAGTAGCTGAACAGAGTTAGATGCCAACGGCTATCCTGCCATATGAGGATGATGGAACACATAAATGAGTTGATAACCTAGGATAATAAAAATAGAAATGAACTTTACTTGGGATATCTTAATAATATAAAAAAATTTAAAAGGCCACACTCCATTCCTCACTTTCCGCTGAATTCTGGACGCATTCCGTGTTGAGTGGCGCAACTCAACGCCCCTTAATTATTTTATTTAAATATATAAACTGGGGAATAGACTAATAAGAACCGATGATTTAAGTATTAATTGGCTTACAGATTGTGTGCCTATGTAGAGCAGTTGTGACGCGGAAGTAAACGTCGCATTTTGTTTAACCAAATCGGGACTGTTGTGAAAGTACTCATCCTCCCGCACGGAATTACAACCCACAACTGTGAAGTTCAATCAGACAGGTCCCAGCTGTATAATCTACGATAACATCGAACACGTTTGTACCATGAATTACTTTGGTTGAACGCGCTAATTTCAGGAACTGCTGTTAAAAACAAAACTCGGCTTTTTCCTTTTGACGCCACGGGTGAAGCCGCAATTTACAGTTAGTATACTAGCATTCAATTAAGAAATATGTAGCTATGGGCCGTTGTAGGGCAGGGGTACAAGGGTGTGACTGCATCGCGACGGTTGTAGGTTCGATCACTAGTCGGGGAAAATGCTTGGATTGTGGAACGGAGTGTCTTAACACTAGGTTCTCCCTACCTACCCCGCTATATGGGATACAGCCGAATCTGTATATAATGTATAAGCTAGTCAATTTAAATTTACTGTATTCGTAACACATCCTCCAAGAAATTTTTGCATTTTAAGAAAAAGATACATAGTCTATTCCGCCACAGAGGTCACCAACAATCACTTAGAACATTAATTTCATAAAAGATTTTTATCTCGAAAATTTCTTTAGTTTGTTCATTTAAAAAAACAAGAGAACCACACCTACAAGTCTAATTTATGGTATTTAGACGAGAGGAGCTGAGAGCGCCTGCGGGTCGGAGATCATGCGTTAAATAACATTAGTATACATTTTTATGTGAGAATAGTGTTTATTTATTCAAATTGTGGATTAACCGTTTTAAACACATTATTGTTACGAAATTTTCCATTAATCCAAGGTTTTAAAGAAATATTATTACACTAGCGACCCCGCTCGCGGCATCGTCCGTTTAACCTACACAGTTATTTGTTTATTTATTATCTATCTGTCATATTCTAATAACAATATCATTTTAAAAATAACTAATATATATTACATTTTACGTATAAAATCACCTAGATCCGGTTCTACATACTCGTACGTCGTAAACAGGACAAACACCCGCGTTTGACAAAATTTTCGTCGGCCAATGCCAAAGTTCATTGATCGTGGTGCATTAGCTGCTGCGTATTCTCATTAAGATTCAATATTTTTCTAGGTATTGCGTTGAAAATATACATAATATAGTCAGTAAAAATAAGTTTTGTAAATTTATTTTGACTTACTAATTACTTTACTAGTAGAACTAGTTCTAGTTGTTTTATTCCTTTACATTTTAGATATCTAAAAATAAATTATGAAAAATAATATGACCAGAGCCGCCGTGGAGCTGTGGCACAGCGTCTGACAATAAGCTCGACGGTTGTGGATTCGATTCTTACTCAGGAGAACGAATTATTTCCATTTTCCTCGTTCTGGTAACTAGACACAGCGTGGCGTTGAGTTCCGCTTCTCAACAAGCAATGACTTTAAATTTAGGCATGGCGTGGGAAGGGGAATGTCTAGGTTCTCTCTGCTCGAAGAAAAATTAAGAAAATAGACTAAGAAATAAAGAAACTAGATTTTTACCAAGTAAAATATTAGGAGCTACTATAAAATGTAGGAAATATCCTACAAAAAAAAATCCGGAAATATAAATGTACGAAATATCATACATTTTATAGTAGCTTTTTTATAGCAATAAAATGTTGTGATATTAATTTTTCTCAAGAAATACCATATTGAAAGTCTCAGTCTATAGTATTTATAATTGAGAACCTCTTCCTTATTGAAGTCGGTTAAAAACTACATACAAACAAGAAGGCAAGTTTAATTTCTACTGCCTCAGCGTCTGCAATAGGTATTAGACTAGGATGCCATCAGCAATAGCTCTTTGTTTCTATTCACCCCACCCGAAAATAATATAATAGAGAATATCGTATTAGCAACGACTGGCGTGTCACTCAGACAGCGGAAACTCGAAGCATTTATTTCGATGATCCGGCGAAATACGGAATATCAATCGATGTTGCAATTTTAGATGGAATTTTTTTTGTTGATTCATCTAATAGTTAAGCTAAAATGTATCTAAGATATCTTGTTTTATTTTTGTAATAGTAGAGTCTCTCGCGGTTATAATAGAGGTCATTAAAAAGCAGCTACGCGCTCCAACATACAGAGTCGAAACGCGTCGTTGAGTTCCGTCACTCAACACGCAAGGTTTCGAATTTAGGTTAAACGCGGAGAACGGAGTGTGTTAACATTAGGTGCCGCCTGCCTACTGTATCTACTGTTATATACAGTGTAAAGCTAAAAAATCGTACCTACTTTTTCCTAAAATGCGATAAATACGATAGAATTTTATAAATATTAAAAAAACATCGCAATTTACCAAAATAAACGTAATAAAGGCCAAATTAGTACACCATGAGGTTATCTAATTCCAAACATTCTACAGCGAGACACCCCTCTCTCTATATAGAGCATTATACAGTCTGTATATAGAACGGAGGGTTGGCACTATTGTCATCTTGTTTCATCGACTAAGTCTAGTACATTTTTTTGCGTATGCGTAGATATAAATCTGACGGTAAACGTAGGTTGTGAGTTTGATTCCTACTCGGGGCAATGATTTATTTTCATTTCTCTAGTAACAAGACAAAGCTGCGTTGAATACCGCCAATCACAATTTAAAAAAAACATCATCTTCCTTTCTCCTAAAATACGGCTACATGAATTTCACACAAAAATATTGAAATAACATAGCAATTTGTGTAAAAAAGGCAAAATTAATGCACCACCCTTCTCTCAATATAGAACATTATACAGCGTGTACGAAGCGGAGGGTTGGCACTATTGTTATCTTGTTTCATCGACTGCGTCTAGTAAATTTTATGCGTAAGGGTAGATAAAGTGAACTAAGGTATTTTATATAAGGGTACAAAGTAGTCTGTCTGTTTCGTTATCCTATTCTGCTATTCTACTTATCTTACAATATAATATATGTGAAAGTTAGGACGTTAGATGTTTGTTTCACTTTCAAGCAAAAGCTACTAAACAAATTCAGATTAAATTTTATAGTAATATACATCAGAATAATATATAGACAATAAAATATTATTATATAATACAATTTATGTAATAATTTTGTATAATCTGTCTATAATATAACAATAGGTTCAAGCGGGCGAAGCCACGTTTGGGTCGCCAGCAACTTATAAATGTAGCGCGTTTCCTTCATAATAACTACTGAGACCTTACAAGTTATAAGACGTTTATTTATAATATTAGCATTGTTGTATAAATTTTAATCTTCAAGCTAGTTACGGTGTCATTTTCTTAGAAGTGAATTTATATATGTATATATGTATATTTGTTATCCGGGCGCTTTTAATTGGTTTATGTTTAGGTACCTATACTCACTAATATTACATAGGTGAAGAGTTTGTTTGGTTTCTTCTGAGGAACTATTGATTCAAATAACAAGAAAAAAAATTTTTTTTTAAACTTTAATGCCAACTAATGCAGTTAGAGTTTCCTCCGGCACTAAGAATATGTTCATTGGACATGGTAGCACACACTAGGTGTAGTAAGAATATGTTCAAGTTATATTAGTTAACGCTACTACATGCGGGAAACAGCGTGATACGAAACAACGAAAAAAAATATGTAAGATAATATTTAAGTAAAAACTGAACTAATAACTAAGTATATAATAGTTTAATGTTATAAGCCTATATATAACCTATAGGTACGTATCGAACATCCGATGGCTGCTTAAAATGCAGCAGTCCCTATGATAACGATCATGCGGACTATGCAAACCACGCCAAGGCCGATGAAGCTTATTTTATTTTATAAGCTTAGTAGGAGCTTTTAACTTTTCTATCATTTTTATTTACATTTAGGAAAGAATTTTTTTTTTAAATGTACCTATAAAAATTTTAACGTAGCGGGATTTGAATCCCCGCCTCTTACTCAATATTCCAAACGTTTTTCGTCACTTTCATATTGTATAGAAATATTTTACACGTTCAAATTTTGAAAATGACAATGACTAAGATTAAAATTATTTAGTTTTTATCTACCTTATATTATTTTGCATTACACTATTGGCTGCATATAGTAAGTAAGGCAGAAGGAACCTAGTGTTACAATACTCCGATTCACTTAATTTTTTATACATTGAATGTTAAGTTGCGTAATTCAACGCTGCGCTTAAATAAATATAAATACATAAAACGATCCATATTAAATACTACCTACGCAAAATCTAGACTTAGTCTAAATTTCTTACTTAGAAAAAAATTAAGTCAATATAAAAAAACAAATTTCTGTCTAACTTCGGTGATATCACGAACCGAACCATAGTTTCCAACAACTGAACGCCATTTCATTTTATGGGGCATGGACGAAATTTATAAAACTAGTAATTTTTTAAACAGCCCATTTATATTCCAGGCACGACCACCAGAAACTGCTTGGGAAATATATAGGAATGAGTTTTCGTAGCTGGCAATGTCACAGTGAAATAAATCTACAAGTTTTAAACAATGGAATATCTAATAGAATAGTCGTGAAACATCTTGAAAACACATCAAAGGTGTTCCATATTAGGTATTTATAAAGAAAATTGCACCAACTATATTTAGTAGTAAGGATGTGGAGAACGGAGTGTCCTAACATTAGGTCCTCTTTGCTTACTTGTCAATAAAAAGAGAAAGAAATGTTTAAAAAAATATTATTATTTAACAATATTTTTTTATTAAAAATAACGCACAAAAAGGCTTATATTATTTCTAACAGAAATAATTTATATTGTGCTGCTATTACAATATATACCTATACACAAATACAAATATTCACAATTACAAATATAGTTGGAATAAAACCTAGCTATCAATATTAGAGCTTTAACGAGAGAATACAAACAATATTCACTACTTAAAGGAATTTTATTAGTTAGTAGTAAGTACTAGGTATCTAGGTACTACCTCGTAGTAGCCGTAAGTTAGTAGCTATTGGCAGTGACAAGTGCCGCTGGTAAGCTGTTTTCAATAAATATGAAAAAACTTAAATATTTAACAGCTTCAGACTTAGCAGGTTGGACAGATTGAAACAAGTGTTTAGCAATCTATTCCTTATTACTCGCGGAATTGTAGGCATTTTCTGTATCCCACACATAGGAGAGTAGGCAGATGGAACCTGGGAACCTAGTGTTAAGATACTGTGTTCCCATCAATATTCATATATACAAGGAAATGTACTATACTATAAAAACTAAATGAGGATTCAGAGTGTTTTACCACTAAGCTTTCTCTGCCTCTAGAATGTTTTATGCAGAGTGAACCTAGTGTTTAAGATTATTAAGTAATGTCAAGTTATAGAAATAATAATCGAATAACTATTTTATAGCTATTTTTACGAATACACTTAAAACTTTATTTCCCACTTTGGATATTCTATTAAATTACGTTCCGTATACGTTTATGCTCGATGCGGGACGTGAATTCTTTATTTTTATAGAGGAGCCATACTAAGGTTGACTTTTACGATGTCACGGCACACGTCGCCTCTACCATATCAGTCTCTGACAACTTAGGCATCGATCACTTTCTGACTTCAGTTCTTCGCTTACGGCGCTTCGGGTGTGCCAGTTGAGCACAATTCACTTCGCCAATGTCACGTAGTATGGAGAAGACACGAAAGAAGTTGACCGCTAGAAAAGAGATCTAGTAAAAATACAGCCTACATTTATAACACAATATTTAAACAAATATTTACAATATACATACATATTAGGTTAGTGACAAATTGCATATTACACGGGTGTTTGTTTATAATATAATCATGTTATTTATATATATATGGGACATTAAAATTTACATAAGGAGCTAAACACGAACATTAGTAAACACTGAACATTTAGGACTAGGGGCTTATGAGGAAGTCTTCACCATACAACGTGACATTGGTGAAGTGATTAGTGCTCAACTGGCACGCTCGTAACGCCATAATTAAAGAACTGAACTGACAACTTAAGCATCGATCTAAAATACATCTATATAAAAAAATATAATCTATACAAAAATTTATAGAATTTTAATAATGAATAATAAAATGGGCGTTAGCTTTGGGAAAGGAACACGTGTTAAATTATTACAACAGGTTTTCATTATATTCCTTATCTAGTCTAGTGTTAATTTAAATTGGAAAGTTTATTTTAAAGCGTCGTTTCCATGTTTATTTATTGCAAATATTTGTCATTTCGTGTTATAATTTAGATTTTTTACTTGTTGTACTCATAGCAACGTAGTGGTAGACCTTAGTTTGATCACAAAGTATGGATGATACTGGAAGAAGGTCGCGTAATAAGCATGGGGACTTCCGGATTGCGTATACGAAGAGGTGTATGACAGTGAACCAGAGGAAACCGGACAACGTAGAGTTTGGCACTTCTGGGTTGAAACACAAATTATAATTATAATATAACATATTTAAAACAAGCTGACCTAGTTTGATTAGAACCTAACAAATAATAAATAAGCTAACCAACCTTACATCACAAATAAACAGGAAAACAATCTAAAACGCGAGCTAAAAATCAATTTATACTTATATTATATTCGACTCCGAGGCAGTCAGAGACCTAAAATGGTAGCTTGTCTGTTAAAAGATTAGTCCAAGCTTGGGGTGAATGAATGAAAACCCTACTGTTTTTATAATTTGAGTCCTAGTCCGTCTTGGTAAGTTTTTACAGTCTCTATATATATATATATATATATATATATATATATAAAACTTAACAACATAGATGCTACTGGACCTATTAAAAGTGTCAAAGTAAAATAAAAAAATATATTTTTATTTTACTTTTGATATATATATATATTTTAAATTAGTATATGTATGTATAAATAAATGTCTATTCTACAATTTTCGCGTAGCAGGTTAAGTCGATAGAACGTAGCGTTAGGACACTTCGGAAATAGGCGAATTAGGAACAGAAATCCAAGAGTAGAGATTATTCGCCCAATTTTCAAGATATTGCTTGTTGAGTGACACAATTTGACGCTGGGGTTTATCTACCACAGATTCTCCCGGAGATCCCTTCTCCTTCCGAAAAACCGACTTACACCGTTTCCTAAACAATAAATACACAAAACTATCTACATAAATGACAATACCATCTTTAACAATCCACACCATCCATTTGAACCATACTCATCAAGCACACCAAACCACAAAATGGAACTAGTATACAATATACATATCAAAACAAGCTATAAACATTTAATAAGCGATTTAAAGTTATCATTATAAGGCGAGTCTGTGGCTGAGCCGGCGCCTATTCGCATTATCATTAGAATCCCACGCACCACCACGGTAGGTACCGAACGCGAACTATAAAGAAACTGGTGGAATTGTGTCATCTCATTAGAGAGCGGTTGCGACAAAACGGTTGATAACAATGACGTTCTCTCATGTATTTATTTGATAGCGTATTTTTTTAGTTTCACGCTCTATCTTGTATACAGCAGGGTAGGCGGAGGGAAACTAGTGTTTAGATTTAGACATTCCATTCTCCACATTTCGTCCAGTATTCGAGACTTTGTGTGTTGAGTGACGGAACTCAGGCAGTTTATAATCGCACGCTTGTGTCCCTAAGTTACGACTAGAACTATTGAATTCATTAATGATAAATATTTTAAAAATTTAATAGACACAACAAAAATTTGGATGTTTTCCAAAATGTAAAAAAACGTCCGTACGATGACAGTAGTAGCAAGATGGCAAGCAGGCAATCTAACGGTCTCGAAATTAATCAACAACTAAAATAATTAAGTTAACTGTACCTACAGTTTAGATTGGAATAGGCACATAAATGAAATTTTATCACCATCATCTCAATATTTATTACAACGTAGTAAAATTTTAAAGTGAAATTACTATTGATATTAGTTTTATTATCGTTGACCACGAGGGTGTATCTACGAGTAATAGCAAGTATGTACTTAGGTAATATTTTTTTAGCGTCACGTTGTAAGCATACATATAGCAGGGTAGGTAGAGGGAACCTGGGTACCTTGTGTTAAGCATAACCCATTAGGATACTCACACATACTACAGAATTCTCGAGGCATTGCGTGTTGAGTAGCGGATATCAAAGCTGCACTTTGCCTCTTGACCAGAGAAAAGAAAAATAAAATATAAAGTATCTCATTCTCCCGAGAGGGCATCGAATACATACCCGTCACGTTGCGTGACATTGCGCTATAACATCCTCAACTTAATATTTCTAATATCATTTAATTGAAAAATATTTTACAGCTAGATAGCGGCCCGCCAGCGTCATATCTTCCTGTTTGTATCGCGGCAAGTGACAAATAACCTATATAAGGCTAAACAAGAAGTTGTACAAGTGGACGTCTTATCTGCTTACATAGTCTGTCGTTGGAAACTACTTTGAAATTACAATTGTGAACACTTATAATGCTTATATAAAATTAATAGATCCCAATCATGCAGAGGGTTGTAGATTCGATTCCCACTCGAGGATATGAAATAGTTTCAATCCCTAACCAAAACTGTCTTACCGGGCAGTGATGGATGACTGGAACTAAATAAAGCGCGGCATTGACTTCCATGACTCAATGCGCCATATCTTAAATTAAGACAGAAAGTAGAGAACGGAGACACCTAACACTAGGTACCCTCTACCTACCCTACTATCACTAAAGACATAAAAAATACAATCTCATACAAACAACAGCACATTTCCCAGAACAGTGTCGAGGGATCACTGTCCTGCCGCAGCGTACGGCGCACAACGTAGGTGCCCGAGCGTGTCGTCCTTGCCGTTCAGACTAACTCAAGTCAATGTAACTTGAAAGGACGTTGAAATTATCATATGAGGCTATTATTAGAAAGTTTGTGTGTATTATACTTCTATGTATAATTAAAAACGTAATAAAACCGTAATATTCCTAGTATATTTTTTTTTGCAACCCGTATATAGCAAGATAAGCAGAGAAAATGAAAAAAAGCAGAAAATGAAAGAAAGCAGAGAAAAGATACTTCCATACCCCACTTTCCGATAAATTCTTCAGTCGTTGCGTGTTAAGTGACGGAAATCAACGCCGTGTTTTGTCTGGTTACCAGAGCGATGAAAGAAAAATATTAAATAATTCGGAATGGGAACCAAAACCACAATCATCGAGTTTACAGTCACACCCTTGTGCCACCGAGGCACGACGGCCTCATTAAATAATTAACATAAAAATGTGGCTGTAGGTTAGAGTTCAAACACTCAGTTCGCAGCTCAGTATAGTATACGTATGCATGATTCTTTACTTAAAATAATTAATGTAATGTATAAAAAGTACAATTATGTAATCAGAGGCCACACCCACGACGGTTGTGGATTCGATTCCCAATCGGAAGAACTATTTATTTATTTGTTTCTCTGCTCTGTTGACAAGAAAAAGTGAGGGTCAACAGCTGACAGTGGGAAAGGGAGTTCCTTAACACTAGTTTCTGGCTATTCGCATAAACGGGCGTAAAGCTAAAAACATAATCGTATTTGGTCCACGAAATAACGGGCATAAAATTTTAATATAAAAAAAAACTATTGTTGCTTAAGAACATTTTTTAAAAAAAAACGTTCGTTAACACAAAATTTCTATAAAGCAAATATTTTATGAAATCAAGAAACAAATAATAAATACAAAAAAAAAACCATAATTAACACCAATAAAATCATCAAATCATTAACAAACTCTTGCCGTGCCGTGGGATCAGTGGCCGGTACAAGTGTGTATCGTAGGTAGGTAGGTAGGTGCTGTATACGACCGACGCGTAGCGTGTCTGAGCGTAACGTCCTTGTTTGTGATTTGAGCGTGACATGCACGTAGGATAGTTCATTTTAGATTATATTATTTATTTTATTAGCTTGAAGAAATGGAAATATTAAATTATCGAATGAATGGGAATCGAATTCACAACCTGTCGCATCTACAGTAGCACGCTTGCGCCCGCGCACCACGGCCTTATTAATTTAGTAATATTGCAGAATTTTATCTTTTCGCCTAATTTCCAAGACATGCGTGCGGCGGAAATCAACGCCGCGATCAGAACAAGGGAACGAAAATAATTCATTCCCTCGATTAGAATAAAACTCACAATCGTCGCGATTGTCAGCCAAGATGCCATGCCGCTGCACCACAATGTTCACTTTAAACTATATGTCAATAGAAATATTTTTTGGTTCACTTAGCTGTACATAAAGTGTAAGCTTTTAGCGTTGAGCTTAAGTTATAACAATTTATGAGCTTTTAAGAACGGAATGGAAACTTCTTTGGTTATTTCTTATTTTAATTTCGAAAGGTATTATTCTAAAAGCATTTAAATTTTCAGTTTTCGAGGAACAAGACAAACCGCACGGCAAACACACAAATGTCTAAAAAATTAGGCGACAAATGGGCAACCTCAAATACCTAAGATCTGTCATATATGAGTACATACATTTTATAGCTCGTGTGCAATAAACCGTTTTTGTTTAATTAAAAACAAAACAAAATCATTACATACTGTTAGGTCAATCACTAATGAAGGTTTCGGGGAATCTTTAAAAATTTATTATATTATATTAATTATGAAAATTTTAATATTCACTATATTTATTTAATTGTAATCTATTGCAAAAATTTCATAAGATTTTTAAGTTCCACTGATTGTGGTATATCTATTTTAATTTCCACAATATGTAAGGCACTTACATTTTCCTCCTCCTTGAAGGACTGTTCTCTAAGTTGGAAAATACCACATTTTAATTACAAAATTATGCCTTTTGATTCAAAAGTGACATTGTGAGTTTCACAATAAGTGAAAAAAAAATGTAAGAGAAATGTGGATAAAAATACAAAAATACACTTCCTATACTCAAACATTATCCAATTTCAACAATATCATATAGGTATACAAATGAAACTAACAACCTCTTTCTTTAAAGTCAGTTAAAAACAAATTAACCTCAAAATCCAAAGCCTACTACCTACCTACCTGCCACAAGCATAGCATTTGAATAACAAAACAAAGGCATCATTCATTTCGTCGTGCCCAAGATGCAGTGTAAAGTGTATTTGTAAACGGAAATGGCGGTGCATCGACCTGGAGTCAGATCGGAAGGTTTGGCACGTTTGAAGGTTGTTTACCCAAATTGGATAACTAACGGTCTGATACGTTCTCACCATTAATTATTATTATGTCCTTTGGTATGATTGCTGATGTCCCACGGGTTCGATTTCGAAATTGGACAGGCGGTATTGGAGACTTAAATTATACTTATGATATACAGCGACTCAAACGCGGCTTCGCCCGCTTAAACTTACTATTATACAATGGCAAAATTAAATTATACACAATTTTGACATAAATTGTAAGCTTTGTGTTATACTGAGACATAAGCTTCACTACTGTAAAGTTTGTGCAAGTGAGATGCACAACAAATTTATAAAAACATAAACAAAACATTAGTCTCCAAAAAACATAAATTAAATTCATCACAAAAACATCTACTATACGATAATAATAAACAATTACGTTTCCATTTCATTTCATATATAAAATATAAACGGCCCATACCCAAGAAGGAGGAATATTATAAAATCGTTAAGAGAACGTAAGCAAAAATTGGCGTTTACAACAAATTGGGCCCATAACGAGCGAGTCGACTAAGTGTCAGCAGCTTAGATCTTGATTAAATTGAATTAATAGGATATTTCGCGATTATTTATAGCACCATAAATATGGCCGCTATAAATGGATTTTAGTTCGCTACCGTCTAGACACTAGACTGATGTCAAATTGTTAAATGTCTTCTGTTTTCTGGTCGGCTGAGTTTTACATTATTTATAAATATGTGAATGTCTATATTTAAACACTCGCATTCGCAACTTTGTTTAAATGGACCTTAAGTGGAAACTTATTAAATATACTAGCAACCTAGACGCGGCTTCGCCTGCTTTAACTTACTTACATTATAGTATATTTATATATAGGTACAAATGTCTAAAACATACATACAAATAAATAAATTTTCATTTACAGAAATCAAAACTCACAAAACGAGATCAGATTACCAAAGCCAGTGGCGCACAGTAATTAAATATTAAGTAGGTACTAGGATAAGACGTAAGATGAAATCGTAATCGTAGGAATATCGACAAACCATCTGTTAGTGTTAACTACACTCACTAACCACACTCAACCATGCCGAATTTCAACCTTCTAAGTCCCGTAGCTTCGTGCGTGTAAAGTCTGACAGTCACTCCGTAACGAAAGAACATTATTTATATAAAATAGGCAGCAAATAAGGTAGACTAACGAATCGACGAACAAACGATATATACGAGATATTAAGTTTAATCGTAACACAGTTCTAAAAACACACCTTACTTTGGTAGACGTTAAAAAGTTGCCGCTATGAAAATATGGAAATCTTCGAATCTCGAACACGTCTACTGGAAAGAGATATTATAATAAAGCTACAATGTTTATTTGGTTGAACGCGGGAATTACCAGTTCAGATTGAATTTTATAGCTTCACCGAAGTGTAAGTAACCCAACCTCCATTTCCTACTTTTCGCCGAATTGTGGAAGAGACAAATATTCTATTTACTCGACTGGGAACCGAAACCACTACCTGTCGTGTTTACAGTCGCACACTTGTGCTCCTGCACCACGACTGACCTGAACAATAAAAATATTCAACGAAGAAAAAACACACGATAACAACAACTCCGAAATATACAATTCGAAAAAGTAAAGTGATAACTCTTTTTGAGCAACTGTAAGCAAAATAAATACAACATACAAATCTCAAACGTAACGCCACGGCCACTGGCAATCTGTTCAGTTTCTTTACATTTATTTATGTTAAAAGTTAAGGTGATGTACTGGAAACACAGTAAGTATATCCATTTGTTTGAATTTCTCCTTCAATTTACACTATCAAGGTATTTTAAAGTTGATACTTTTCTTTTTTAAGTGAAAGCACTTGTAGTGATAAATAAATTATTTACTATCTTATATTAATTAAAATTCTTACGTGATACTTATACCTAGTACAGTAAAAATAACATCTAAACATATTCAATATTATAAATTCCACTTTTACAGCGTTTGGACTTACTAGCTTTAGTATCTATGACGATAGATTTTTTACATTTACATCAATTTCGATCATATGTAGAAATAATGATAACTAAAAATGTATCTTAAATTCTTTACACTTTATCACGCACAGCAAAGAAGGCGCAGGGAACTTAGTGTTAAAACATTTTGTTCACCTATTATCGTGATATCGCGTGTTAAGTGGGAGGAACTCAACGCCGCGCTTTGACTCTACCAAAACGAAAAACTAAAAACAAAATAAATTCAATGACAAAAGAAAATACTGTAGATAACATACATATAAGATACTCAATCTCTCAAAAAATATTAATTACTCAATCGTAAGGTCTTCACTGACAAAAAATTACATACGAGTGGGCGGTGACCTCCGAGGGTCTATGTCTAAACAGCGTAAGACACTTAGAAAGTCGCCCAATAATTAAGCAGTAGGACAAGGCTCGTTGCCTTTGTAACACTTTCTAGGTAAAAGCTTTACATATCTAAATGGGCAGCCGTGTTTGACAATGTCGCACTTTGCGGAAGTGAGGTATTTTACGTTAATTGTGTAAAACGTACGTTTTTATTGTAGGTGCATTACGTTGAGAGCAAGTATTATAAAGTTTCATGAATGTCGCTATCTAATCCACGCCAATCCTTTTATTAATTTTTATATTAGAGTATCTGATATTTAAGTATCCATTTTTTAAGTATCTCTATTACCATTAAATAATACAACGACAACCAAAGTCAGTATTAAAGAATATCTTTTAGTCCAACCTAAAATTATCAATATTTTCTACCCTTTTTTCATCTACATCCTATAACCAACATTCTAAGACCCAAGTTCTTCAAAATCAGCATCACCAATACCCGAGCATGTAATCAATTACATACTGTATTACACAATATCTCGAGGTTGTGCCTGCCTAAGCCAGGCACCGACTGTCAAGGTCTGCCAAGTCACATCAACTTATGTCTTATACAAGTTAGAAATTGTATTTTTAGTAATGTATGTTAGATATGTATTTTGAATTATAATCTACTTTTTAAAGAAATATGTAAATTTAATTTAATAATGTTCATATATTTCTAAATAATAAAGATATGGATAAGCATAATATTGTTTTTTAATTTAATGCCACTTCCCAGACATAGTAGGGCAGACAGAGGGACCTGGGAACCTAATTGTAAGTCAATCCGTTCCCATTAATCTTGCGGTAAAATAACTAGATTTATTTAAGGAGTAAGAAAGAAAGAAGCAATGAATTCACGTGTTGATCAAAAATAAATCATGAATTTTCTTTATGTGTTTAATGGCGGAGTCTTACATGGCGTAGTCTAGTGATAACGCAGCGACACAACGTGCGGCTGCAAAGGCGACAGTTGTGGCTTCAATTCCCATTGGAAGAACTGAATTATTCACAAAGTTCGGCGATGCGTTTCGCCACTCAGGGAGGTTTGGAAAATTATATTATATAAAGGTACAGAAAGTCTTAACACTCGAAGTTAAAAAAAAAACATCATATTCAATCCATCCCATAACAACCGAGAAAACAATCACGTCATTTTCAACATTACTAATATTGTATGTAATATCAAAAAAATAAATTACAAATAGAGAAAAGGATGTGAGAAAAATAAAAGTTTCAAGTCGTGTCTCGTAGTCGTAGCCGGTGCCGGTGGTACGTTTGTGAAATTTTAAATCTGTGCCAGGCCGGACTAGGCGCGGACGGCCAAGGTCACCCTACAGAACGCTATATTATTATAGTTTTTACGAATTACATGTAAAGAAAACTTTACTATTATACTATTTAAATAAAAAAAAAAGCCAATAATTCGACTATTATTTTACGACAGCATGGAATTAAAGTTAGAAACTCTGATAAAACAACTATCCGCTTTTTAATTTCTCTTTAGATTGCTCCACGTTTTAATCTTCAATCAATTGTCAATTTATTGATACAATTTTTTAATAGCTGATATGTAATATATTGGAGATACCGTGGCACAGCGGCACAGCGGCACATCGTCTGACAATAATTGCGACGGTTGTGGGTTTCATTCCACTCAGGGAAATAAAGTATCTCAATCTCTAGTCGAAAATCGGATGGTGCCTGGGGAATGACGTGTCTTATCTAAATATCTTTAATCTCATGTCAAGGATGAAAAAAATGAAGAAAGAGAAAGTTGGGGATCCGTATAAATAAATAAATAAATAAAAAGATATACAGTAAGAAAAGCATTCAAGCTTTTCTTATGGAAAGCATTCATGCTTTTCTTATTTAATGATAAGCAATTGTCTCCAATTTGCTACCCCTTTTGTTAAAATTGGGAAAGAAAAACATCAAGAGAAAAATATTTATCACATCCAAACCACACCTCAAGATGAATAAAAAGTTATCTACAACACTTATCAATTACCCTATTTGGAATTTAATAATTGCCAAATTTTATATACAAAAAAAACATTAGAAAGTTACATTAAACAAGTAGGTATTTACTCAGGAATGCTAATTAAAACGGTTCAAACGCCAGGGTCTCTGATATCTGATGTGACATCCTAGAGACGGGTCATTGGCCAGAAACGGTGTCGCGAAACTAGAAGTCACGATGACACTGATTTTTCACATTTCGCTACTGTTACGAAATAGCTGTTTGTATGTACATACAAGCATTGAAAATCTATATGCTTTTATAATTTTGATTTAGCTTCACGCTGTATCTCGCACATAGCAGGGTAGTTGGAGGGAACTTAGTGTTAAGACATTCCGCTCTCCATTTTTCGCCGAATTCTGTTAAGTGGTGCCCAAAGTCAACACCGCGCTATGCCTCGATACTAGAGCGAAGAAAAGAATATATGAAATATTTAATTTCCTCGAATGAGAATCGGAATTACAACCCGTCGTATTTACAGTCACAAGCTTTTGCCCATCAACTGGCCTTACCATTATAAAGCTAAAAAGTTTGCTGAAATAACTGGTCTCAATTCCAAGTCCCAAAAATGTGAATGTTGCATAGTTCATTTATGGCGGAATTCTATAGGCTTTATTACATCACGCGTCACAGACAACGTCTAATTATTTTCATTTGACCACAAGGGCTAACCCCCAACAAATGTTTTACTATAAAATAGATAAAACTTTTTACAATTTTCCATATTACAATGAATATACAAATTAGGCAAAAAATGCCTATAGGTGTTTCTTCGATTTCTTTTATTATTTGATGTTTTAATTACAATAAAAATATAAACCAACTGTTCTTTATCTTGTTACCGCAGCACAGAAACCAAAACAATGAATTTCCCTGAGCGGATTAAAACACAACCGTCGCGTTTACAGTCAAACTGTGCTCACAACAATACCTCCAAAAGAGTGATACGTCACTCACTTCTCCCAGCACCATCTTTCATAATGTTCGCATTGACGTAAGCGGTTTATACGTATTGAAATAGAAAGTGAGTGTCGTACCCACAAGAGCACAAGAGTTGGTGACTCATGTGGTACAAATGATTAATTTCCGACACATGGTTCTGGTACTCAATAGTCAATACTATAATGGATTTTGGGAATGGCTTCTTAGTATGTTGATTATGTTATCATTCAATATATTCAATATGATGATGTATGATGACTTCAGTGGAACTACGTGAACTGCGATGAATTGTTATGATGAAATAATGCTGTTTTTGATTATTAATGTAATTCTTCGAACTAACCTCACCTATATGATGGGGCCGTATTGGCACAGAGTCAAAGCGTCTGACTGTAACCGTGACGGTTTTGAGTTAGAATCTGTGGTGGGGAAATAATATTTCCAGTAACTTGCTCTAATAACAAGACAAAGTGCGGCGTTGAGACTCGTATTATCTCAAAATCTGTAAGGAAAATGTTGATATTCACAATATTATACTTTCTCTCATCATATCAGAGTGTCACTTTTAAAGTTGAATTGGTAAAAGTGGTAGCTGGTGCTACCGAGTCTCATAATGTACGGGGAGTGTACCAAAATAAAAAAAGTAGTTATTTTCAAAATTAAAAAAAACTGTAGTCATAAAACGAGTTTTAATACAGTCGTGTTTTTAACACAATTTTTAATTTATTTATATTGCAGCAATGAAAGTACAATATAGTAAATTATAATAACAAAACAGTAACAGCTTTTTACATACAAAATTAACTTTCTCATCGTCTCTTCTCAGTAGAGGACTGACACGGCTGACAATTTTATGTGACTTGGCCTAATTGACTAAGCAAACAACATTTTTATTACTTATAGAAATATAAGTAAAGTAAGTAAGTAGCAGGCGATCCCAACCTAAGAATGAAATTTTTGCAAATTTTATTAACTAAATATTATACCTATTATAGCAAAATTAACTAGATCAAAGCGAACATACATATAAACATACGTCACTACCGTTTTGTTATTCAGGAAGTATAGCTGCGAGTATGTTTGCACATTTCAATTGGTCAGGCCACTCGACGACGTATGTGTGTACGATAGATACAACGGGTAAAACCCATAATAATCAGTTATCGAATTAGGTACACTTTATACTGGCACGTTTAGTATTTAAATCATACTTAAATAGTTTATAATAGTATTAGACTAAGTACTATAGTTTTATACCTATAAAAGCTGTATAAACTTGAAAATCTTCAAAATTAGATATATAGGCTAGAAAAAATACACTATCATTGTAGCTAAGATTTCAACTTTAATTTTCTAAGTCTAATATTTTCGTCTGTGCGTTGTCTGTCAGTCACTCAGTAAGAGAAGAGCTTTAAATAAGTACTTATATTCTAGATAAATATCATTGTGTAACCAGCCTAAGAGAAGGCCAGACGCTGATTTGTCTGCGTCCGCTTGTGGTCATTTGACGTCTTAGCTACTAAAGTAGTTTGACATTATCGAGTTATTAATTAGACGTAGAGTTAATTGACGATCTCGTTATCACTAAATACTACACTACGATTTTAGACAATAATTAATAAGGGTATTTCAGACAATGCAATATAATTTTACAAATACTAGGCACTCTAGAAATAAAAAATAATAATAATATAACCACTTTGAATCCCATAATTTCATATTAAAACAATCAGTACGCCTATCATTATACTCAAACCGTTTAACAAACCACCTACACAATTTGGTAGCATAACGTAGAATTATACAAACGACGTTTAATGGGCGATTACCATCGACGACCGTTACTCCGATATTCGATTATATAGCGTTAACATCTAGTTTATAGCCTAGAATCCTAGATTGCTGGATAGAAACTGTAGGTATACTATGTAAAACTCTTCCGTTACTGTGTAGAAAATGCACTGACGATTATTGGTCTTAGAGCCGTTCGGCCGGTGCACTAAGTGAGGCTTTTCGAGACAACGTGTTGAGTCGCGGAAGTCAACACCGCGCTTTCCCTTGTTGCCAGAAGCGAAGAAATAAAAAATATTAAATAATTCTGTTTGTTAGTTGTGTTTGTACAAATGCAACATGATGGGGCCTCAATATTTTTATTTGTTTTGTTTTTAATTATGGTTTCATTTTTCCGTTTTCTCCGTAATAGAGTGAACCATCGAACCAATAAAATACAAGAACGAACCTAAAAGTAAATAAACACACATATTTCATACAAAAAAGAACATTCGTGTTTATTACTCGCTCAGATAAATCTATTCATCGGCCATTAAGCTTAGCTATTGCAATATAATTGACACTGTGACGGATATTCTAGGAAAAAACGAGTTCTTACTGAGAAAATATCGATATTCCCACGGCCCCCGTCTGTCTGTCTGTGTGTATGTATGTAGATAACATAATTACTTATAAATGTATATTTCCGTGGCGATAATAAGTAGCTTGTATTTAAACTAATAGATTCGGTATATTTGTTATGATATAACAATACAGCTTCACACTTCTCCTGCATATCAGGATAGACGGAGAAAATCTAGTGTTAAGATATTCCGTTTTCTGTTTACCGTAGTGAACGGAAGCGCATTCAATGTTTATATTATATTTTGCCAGAGCAAAAAAATTCCACAACGAGATGAAACAAAATCACTACAATGGCCACGCATAACATTCTTTAAATTAATTCTGTAATGTTAAAGTCATATCACTTATAAGCACTTCAAATTTATTTTTTAAAGTAGATTAAAAAAGGCCTCGATGTATAATAAAAGAATGTAGGTACCTACGCCGCGCCGTAAATAAATCCTGCTGAAAAAGTGAACACTTTGATATATCACTAGGCCGTTTGGAAAATGTAGGGTGTTTAAAATATAAATAAAATCTAAGTAAAAAAAAACAAACAATTTTCGATACGCAAAGCATTTTACAGATCACATCACGATTGGCTCAATAGTGCTCATATTTAATTCTTTTATAACGTGTATTTACAAATATTATAATTTTTAATTTTCTCTAATATTGACTTTAAAGTTAATTAGTACTTTTAAGTCAAAATGATTGAAAAATATAATTAACCAACGTTGCATTTTCATTTGGCAACCACTCCCCAAAAGTTTCCTCTAAACAAAAATCCAATGTATAACCCTAAATCAGAAAAATATTGTCAATATAAAATTTCAAAAAATAGATAACATAACAAAAATAACTAAAAAACAAAAACTAAAATACTTAAAAAAACGTTCATACATATAAATATAACTGTTAATTTAAAAAAGAACCCACTACTATGGTACAAACGTGAAACGTACTAAATAAACCTAGTAGATATGTAGCTAAATTAATTAGAAAATTTAAATAACCTGTTGTAGGATAAGCTATCGGCACTGTCATTAATTAACCACAATTGAATTTTGTGCATATAATATCAAGGTTAATTACTTGTAACATGATTTAAAATTTTAAATTCAGTTAATTATTTATACATATTTTCTTATTTTATACATTTAAAAAAAATTGATAATAAATTAGTTGTTTTGTCCTTTCGTATATACTGCTATAGTCTATTATTATATGGTTTAAAAATTACTAAAAAAAAAATGTAATAATAAAGTTCGCAACAGCTGGCCAAAAACGCGTCTCCAAAACGACCAAACTAATAAAATACAGACAGAACAAGCAATATTAGCATTAAGAGCGGATCGTTACGATGTATTGTTGCAAAATTGTATCCATATCTCAAATTGGCATCGCAGGGGGTTGAACCCGTTACCCTCGTGGCCATAAATTAGTATAATTACAATATAATTGCACGGATGCCTTGTAGAGATAAGGGGCACGTGTTTATATGATAATGTTGATTAATTTCTATAATAAATAATGTTGATACATAGTAATATATAAAGCGAAATTCGGGTTGTTTGTTTGTTTGTTGCTGTCACGCGTCAACGCCTGACCGAGCGTGATATTAACTTGGCACGCACGTACAATAAAAAATGTCAGAAAGGGTTCAATTATTTCAAAAATAATCTTGATACAATTAAACACTATATAATTACAAAGAAATATAAATATAAAAATATAGATTCTGTCTGGATTGTAAAAGCGACGGTTGTGGATTCGATTCCAAACGAGACAACGTATTATTATCATTTCCTCTCTGACCTCTGAAGGGCACAAGGGTGTGACTGTAACGTGACGGTTGTGTTTCTTAATAATTTCATTTCTTGGCTCTGGCACCAGAAACCTGGCATCGAGTTCCGTTACCTAACAGGCAATGCTTCAAAAACTTCGGCGGAAAGCGGTGACCGATACAGCGACATATACAGATAGAGTGTGAAGCTGATTTTTTATTTATTTTATCCTCTTTGTTAACAAAACGCTGCTAACAGTTCTGCTGCTTAAAATTTAATGTCTCGAAAACTGGGCGTTGAGTGGAGAATTACGTATATGTTTTAACACGAGATGCCTTCTATAATAAATAATGTAAATACATAGTAATATATATATATATACAGTGAAAATTGGGTTTATGGTTGTTACGTGTCAACGTCTGAGCTAACGTGATAAAACTTTGCACGCACGCACAATAAAAAAAATTTAAAAGATTAATAAGGTCATAAAATATTTAAATACAAAAAATCTACGAACAAAATGTACGCACTTGCCTTTAGTTTGTCAATAACGAAACGTAATTGTTATAGGCTCGGATACAACTAGGAAGATAATTAAGAATATTTAAAAAATAACTTGTACTTTTGTAACTTAGCTAGGGGTAGTCAGTGAAAACGGAGCCCCAAATGCTACAGTCTCTACATTCCTCTTTCGCCTCGTCCACTGTCATCAACCACTTCAAACGTGCTCTCATGCTGTCCTCATGCTTTTAACGTAACTTTCATCCAGAATCTTTAATAGTGTGTTTTCAATGATCAACTGAGGTCTCTCGCTTTAGAAAAATAAAAAATATATTTTACCCCGATCATATGCAATTTTAAAATGTTTCTCTTCCGTTGTTATATATGAATAATTTAAAAGATATAACATCGGTTTCCGTTCAAGCGTCTTGCTACTAACTTCTGTATGCCTAATCGTACAAAAGTTAGTAGCGAACCTAGTGATAAGAATCTCCATTCTCAGGGTGGGTTGGGTAATGTCTGAATTGACGGTTCTTAGATATTTATTGAAAATATTCCATAAATATCTAAGAAATATCAAACCAACCAAACAACTGATGTTCTATCGTTATAAGGCAGTAGTATATCAAGTTCCCTTGCATAGGAAAATTACCGGGCGACGACTGGCGCGCTGGCACCGCGACCTACAAGGCGGTACCAATGAACCTTTTAAACGAAGAATTCTTGCAAAAATGTAAATTTACTTAACTCATGTGCATGATTGTATGTGTTAACATGATTACAGAACACGTGTTTTCTTTTTTTTAGTTTCACGTTGTATTCCGCACGTAGCACGGTAGGCAGAGAACAGAGAACATGGGAGATTAGTGTTAAGACACTACCGTTACTTCGTCATCAGAAATTTAAATATTAAAAATATCATTTTATCGACAGTAGCACATTTGTGTCCCTCCCCCAAGAATAGCCTCATCATATGCGTTTCTATAGTCCGATATCTATGTAACAATAGTATAAATTATTTTTTAAGTTGCACTTTTTATCCACCTTACTGCAGAGTAGACAGAAGGGATCTAGCCTAATTTTAGAGACATTGTGTGTTGAGTGCAAACAAATCAAATAAAAAAATCAAATATATTTTCGTTTAAAGTCGGTAAAAAACAGTGCTAAAGTAGCTCAAAGCACGTAACCGCGACCTACAAACACACCAAAAAACGTTCGGAATGCAAGAAAACGTTAATGATCATCGTAACTCACGACACCCACCACGTTTAATGATTATATGGAATTTTTGTATGCAAGATTGATAGCTTGTGGCATCTGAGTGCGACTACACGGGATAATTATAGGTTCATATCACCGTTTGGGGATTATTTTATGCCATATTCATAATCTTTTGATTTTTCAAGTCGGTTATGTAAAATGCAGGTTTGGGTTCCACCAACTAATATAGATAAAGTTCTATAGTGGGCAGGAGATGTACAAGGGAGTATCTAAGCACATGGGTTGTTAGACTCCCGAATTATGCAGGATATTTTTTTACTTCACTCTGTATCCCGCCCTGTAGGCAGAGGAAACATGGGAACCTAGTGTTAAGACACTCCGTTCGCATTAAGATCCTTCCATTTTCAATAAGGAATTGAAAATATTAAATATTTCATATCCTCGAATGTACACTACGTTTTACAGTCGGACGCTTGTGGTCTTGCACCACGATTGGCATTTATACAGGAGATATGTGATAAAATATGAGATAAATTTATACTAACACATTTAATTAAGTATTTCCTTTGATTTCAAAAGATTCATTTTTGACTTAAATGACGTTTCTTATAAGAAAATTTATACATTTGAAACGACGATCATATTTTTATCTATATTTAAAATCTACATGAATAATAATTATTTATTAGGTGTGGTGTGTATGATTTCTTTTAACAGGAGTTGAGGATTAAGTGTGGCACTATCATATTTTTTCTCTACCTGTCAAAAAAATATAAATTGTTTAAATTATGCGCATAAATATTAATTTCCTCAATTGATCTCGATTTATAGTAAGAAAAGTAACACTATAAATACATTTATGTATGCGGAAAGTCGTAGCACATGTGCACAAGCATGCGACTGTACACGTGCGGGTTCGATTCCCGCTTGAGCAAATGAAATATTTAATATGCTAATTTTCTCACTCTGGTAGCGACGCAAAACGCAGCGTTGAGTTCCGGCAATCAACACGCTATGCCTCCAGAATTTACCGAAAAACGAAAGTGTTTTAATGGGAACAGAGCGTCTTAATTACTTCCTTAGGTGCTGACTGACGCCTCTCTTAGAGATGTTCGTTAAAGTTTAATTGCCATCAAAATTATACATATCAATAAAGTTAAAGGAATTAACTTCTACTTAATATCTTAAGAGCTGGCCCAGCTTATGCATAGTAAAAACAAATCGACTAAAATACATTATTTAGCAAATAAAATACAAATATGTTTGGCAAATTCACCAGTTGTGATGTCGCCGGTTGTTTAGTGTTTATTTTTTATAGCTTCGCCCTCAATACATTTAGTTGGTAGTTCTGAAAATTTAAAATAGTGGTTGATACTTTGGTTATTTAAATATAAATATATTCAGGAAAATATATTTATGAAAATGTGGCGGAGAGTGGAGCAAGGAGGGTCTTTTCACTAGGTTTACGCCGAAAAAGACAAAAAAATAAATAAAAAGATAAGTACCTACTTACTGAAGTTAAAAAAATTAGTTAGATATTGCTTTGACTAGTAAACTTTAACACTTTTAATTAAACAAAAAACCAATTAAAATTATTTTTCTTTAAAGTATTTATTTTGAAATTAAATTTTAGCATCACTATCGCTTACATGTTTTGCATATTTCAAAAACGTTTAGCAAAATCAAAACTTTAATAGTAATATCCCTTATAGGGGCCAGACAATGGAAAGCGTTATGCTCCATAAAATATGATCTTTTAAACGCAAAAGGGCAAATGATGTCGACATTAAGAGTAGTTTTTTTTCTATTTTTATTTAATTTTTATGAGAGGGGATATAAAAAAAAATAATTTAAATATTAGCATTCCCTCGAATCAGGATCTAACCTGCAACCTCCGCGTTTACAGTCAGTATCAGTATTATAATTATTAAATACCTCCATTTGAACATTTTCCATACTTTTAGAGACATTACGTATATTTACATGTCTCTAAAAAAATAACGCTACACTTGCGGTTTTCGTATGTAAACAATACGCGAGGTGTAATTCGCAAAAGTTGTATACGTTTGCTAACCTAAGAATGCTGAATAGAAGAAAATTAATACTACAATTTTTTGACGTAATAGCACAATAATAAAACGCATTGCCATATGAGGCCGTCGCGAAACACCAACAAGATTAATGTAATGGGCACAAACTCGACATATTTAATAATAGGCAGCCCAACTTCCAAACCCATCATCAGATCAGCTGGAAGATACCATAATTAACCTGTATTATCATCTAATCTACAAATAAAAGCAAAGTTTCATGATGTTACAAGAATTAGAAGTGCGTGTAATTCAGATTCTTAGATTTAATATCATAGGTAGTCACAGTTCAAAAGGGTGTTAAAAATTATACTACTTCTCACAGAAAATACTCCACTATAGAAAACATGGAGCAAACTAAGACCGCCCGACATCACATCAGGGGTTACGGGACGACAGGAAGCTTTCAGCTGATTGAAACAGAAAAGGTGCCATGGGATGGCGTTAGGGTGGGGTGTCGATTTCCCGTTTGGTACAGATATGTATGTAGTCCATTGATGGATGTTTTATAGCTTGATGTTATCTAGCGATAAGAGATTGAGTGATAAGCGATTTTGGTGGATAAGTAGAATAAAATTTGTATAGTGTATGTTTTTATCGTTCAAGAAATTCGGTTACTCATTAATAAGCTTCACCATCAATATCAATAATTAAAAAGGAAAAAAACAAGACATATTAAAGTCATATCTATAAAATACATTTATTTTAATACAACCATCGATAAGTTTTTAACAAATGAAAAAGGCGTCAAGATATGCCGTCACAATTATCTGCCGAGTTATTTCGAAGAACTTATACAGTGATGAAACAAATTCTCAATAATTATATAGTTTTTATAATTACGCAATTAAAACATTTAACAGCTACCTATATGAAGCAATTGCAATTTGAAAGTTAAAAATATTTTACATTTATGCAGTTACATATGTATCTACTTATAAAACGTACCAAATGAAAAGTGTGAAAATAGAGTGTCCATTAAGAGTCTCTGCTAGGTTCGTAATATATACGGAATTAACTTTTACGTGAGACTTTGCCCTAGTTGTGAAATTGAAATATAAAAATATTTCACAGATAATAATCGAAACGACTAACTTGATGCTATATAGCTTAATTTTTTGCAATTTGAAGCAGTAGTTGCTCACATTATCACGTGACCAAACAAACTGCGCCTCTTTATAATATGAGTATATAAGGAAAGATGAAAAATTTTTTTTACAAAAACCCCGTAGATTTATCGTCATATATAGTTCAAGATCTAACTGGGTAACAGTCTTAGCACAGCAGTAGGTGTGCATGGTAGGGTGTTACCTACAAGAATACTGGTTGTTGTGAAACAGGGTGAGACGGTTTAAATTATAGTGCCAATACTGAATAGAATTGGTTGCTATCTATAATGGTGTTAGAAATAAGTACGAGATAAAACTAAAACATAGATAAATTGGTGCAGTGGCACCGCGTGTGTACAGTCACAACGCGACAGTTGGGGTTTCGATTGCCAATCGGGGGAATGAATTACGCTCTGGTGACAAGTCAAAGTGTGGCGTTTCTTAGCACTACGCGACTTAACATTAGGTTCCCTCTGCGTAAACTGATATTCAGAGCGAAGCTATACACTCGTATATCTAGAAATTGATACAAACAATTATTTTTTTAGTTTGTTTAGCTCACACTCAATTTCTTTATATTTTATTCAAAATTAGCATTTAAAGCATAATATTGATAATTGGTATTTTACCAATTATCATCTCTGAGTATAACTTCAAATACTAAGTACAATTTAATAAATAAACACCCAATAAATTACAAAATCCAAACTAATTCAACAATTTGTAATAGGCAAGTCAATAGGTCAAATATGAATGTATACCAAAACATTAGTTGCATTTTAATTTTGATTAATATCTGAGTGGGCGTCGCATTTATATGGTGTGGGCTGAACAATATGACACATTGCATAAGGGCCTAGATGTGGACATGGTTGCCTTGTTTTCAATATTCTGTTGCTATATGCCTTCTTAATATATGCAATTTTTTTTAGGTTCACATTCTTACATCCATGAATATAATAATACAGATATAATATACTAATTTTAATACTACAATTATTACAGCAAGAAATCTTGTAACAGGTGATGTCAATAGAGAGATTCATACAAAATCCATAGCAATTTAAATATCAAAGTTAATCAAAAGAAATCTAATATTTAAGAACTGATCAGTTTCAGCACAAATACATTTAATCTTTCTTTAGGTTTATTTTAGCTTTAGGGTTATTTTTGCTTTACATTGTAGTCATCATACAGCAAGAAAGAAAAGCTAGTGTCAAAACACTCTGTTCTCTGCTTTCTGTTTAAATTCAAGACATTGAGTGTTAAAAAGAGGAACTCATCACTGTATTTTGTCTTACTACAGCAGGAAATTTAAAAAAAAGTCATTTACCCTCATTGCCTCATTTAGTAAAATCTCAAAATAGGGGATTCACATTATTTGCTTATAATTTTATAGTTCTTTACCATAACCACATTTGTTTAACTTTATCATTTGCATAGTACTATAAATATTATAATTCTCTAAGGATGCATATTACAAAAAACACATTAATCCTAGCAATGTAATAAATACAAAATAAATAAATGAATTGTAGAGGCCAGTCTTGGCACAGGGGCACAAAATATGTAAAAGCGACTGGGTCTGGGTTTGATCCACAATCAAGGAAATAAAATATTTATTTTAATTTATATTTTCTTTTCTTTGCTCTGGTGTCGAGGCAAAGCGAGAGGCGTTGAGTTCCACCACTCAATATGCATCCTGCTGTGTGCAGGATATAGCATGAAGCTGATTAAATTAATGGTAATATAATATAATAAATAATGGACACATTAATGGTGATACTACAGGAGTCTTATAAAACGACCAAGGACCCGAGGAGGAGGATGCGGAGCAAAAGAGATATGCAGAGACCATAGTAAATGGAGCTCCATTCTTTATAGTTAATTTACCCTATAACCATTATCTCTCTTGAGTATTCCTTTTTGAAAAATAAATATATTTCTTAAAACCAAATTTGGGTGAATTAATTTAAAGCTATTAATTCAACCAAACCTCCTCCAATAAGAATTTGTATTAAAGTAACAAACTTTTTCAAATATAGCTAGCTATATTAAGTACACTTTTATTTCTATAGATGTCAAAAAAATTTAGAAACAGATATATAAAACAATATAAAAATATAAAGAATATAGAACTATAATCACTTAAGGTATATTCCCTTAATCAATGATAATGTATTATTTGAAGTGGAATGTAAACAGCCTTGAGTAAACAATAAGAGATATTGACAGTGAGCTTATCAGTGCTTATCAGAGGAATGCACTTCCTGTGTGATAATGACTGACCTTTACTGATAGTTCCTCAAGGACTAGCTAAAATGTTTGTATTGTAGGTCAATGACATGGAAATCGCATCAGCAAAGTCAGATAATTATGTTTCATATAATAATAATACAGATAAATATAATTCAGTCTTGTGATGGCATAGCGTTGACTGTGAATATGATAGTTGAAAATAAAGTATGGTTAGAGGTACAACTTCTCAACACATAATGCCTCGAATATTGAGTGGAGTCTTAACACTTGGTTAACTCTGGCTCCCTGCTAAAGAGGACAGTAAACAGATAAAAAATATATGTAGACTATCAGTAGAGAAAGTTTTAGATGATGTTATTAGATTAGTAAGCTTAACTTCTAGGTTTCAATTGTTATAGTAGAATAATTAAGTACTTACCATTAGAACTCTTCAAGTCTCGATGTATGAGCGATATGGGCGCATCCACATGCAAGTACGCCATGCCGCGCGCCACCTGAATCGCCCAGTCGACCAGGATGCCCGGTCGTATCTTACGTCCCGAGAGCACTCTATTGAGAGGTCCACCGCGCGCGTACTCCATCACTAAACACAAATTGGGCTCCTCTAAACACACACCCTTCAAAGACACTATATTCTCGTGCTGCAACATCCAGAATAGTTTCGCCTCCTGCAACACACTCTCCTTGATCACTTCGATGTCCTCGTTGGCGTCCTGGCGCGCTGCCTTTACGGCCACCACCTCGTCATTCCAGTAGCCTCGGTACACCTTGCCGAAGCCGCCCACGCCGATGACCTCTTCCAGCTTGAGCTCGGCGAAGGAGAGGCGCGGCGGGTCCACGTCGCCAATGACGGAGGACACGGCCAGCGGGTCGTCCTCGGTCACGTACACGGCGGGGAAGATGCCGACGCGGTCGCCGATCTTGCCGGTCCACCAGCCCTCGTCGCCGGATATGTTGGCGTCCTTGGACAGCACCTCCACCACCTCGCCGCGGCGCAGCGACAGCTCATCCTCGCCCTGCGCCGCGTAGTCGTACACGGCCGTGAACAGCGCGAGCGCGCGCTCCTCCTCGGCCGCCATAGCCGCGCGGCCGGCCGCTGGCCGCGGCGGCATCACCCGCCGCTGCACATTGCCGCAGCTCACGACGTCGTTTACGATCACCGTGTTATTCCGCCATCTTTGTTTCTCTCATCGATCATGGCGGTGTGTTGGAACGTTCACTGAGTTCACTTGTTCGTCGCCGTCCTCACTTATGAAGATTTCGGAGTATAACACGGGCGTGAGACCTGCTGTGATACTGTTAATTATTCTCCATTCATCTATCACGCTATTCGATAGACGGACGAAATGACAACCATACCACAGCGAAGTCTGTGACAAACTGTCATATGATGTTACCATAACAAATTTTGTTACATATGACGGCGAACGCGTTTATTACTTTAACGTTTTGATAAATATTAAATATGTACAATAAATTAATTGTATATTTTTTCGATGTCGTTATAGTAATATTAAAATAATTTTATAAAGACTTCAAATAAAATTAGTCAATATTGAAGTTCTATAATTTTTCATAGATGACAGCACTTATACGCGTAAATACGTTCTAATTCTTTACCACATACTGAGCGCCATCTAGGTTGCTTGTAAGTAAATCGAAAGTCAAATTTAAGTTAGCAGAGAAAAGTTGAAAATTTATAAATCATTTCTACTAGATGGTGTTTAAATATTAACTATTTAAATCGAATATTAATAGAAACAAATAATAAAATTAATGTTTAACACTATTTCTATTAACTGAAAAAGTAAAGAAAAGCATGACTTGTTATTTCACAATTTAATGCGACAGGTCCCATGGTGTAATGGTTAGCACTCTGGACTTTGAATCCAGCGATCCGAGTTCAAATCTCGGTGGGACCTTCTTTTATTTTTTTAAAACTTATTTTTTTTTATTTTCTCCTTCTCAATAAAACTAATATACAACAAAAAAAAAAACTAAATTTGAACCATTTAGTAGCAGGTCCAAGCGCCTGTGGAAGTCTGTACGGATGCTGGAAGGGAGCATTATTGATCGCGCGAAAATGGGATGGGTGTATTCGCGGCGAGCACCCAGCCCGCGGGACGTGGGAACCATTTTCAACCTCAAATAACACCTAAACGCCTTAAAATATCACTTTTATAAACCAAAATATCCATCAAATACACTAATATACAGTTACGCGGACTATATACGCCACAAAACCATTTATTACAACAAAAGACAGTGTAAAACAACCTTAAAAACTTCAAACGTGACATGACATAGTGGAAAACCTATGGAAATCGCACGCGGAGACTTCAAGAAAATGGAGATTATATGAGAGTTACCTGTGATATACTTATTACATCTAATTTCTATTGTTTATTATAAAAAATCAATGGAAAATATGATAAAAAAGAAGAATTAAGTGATAGTTTAGTATGGCGGATTTATCATCGCCGGGTTGATAATAAAATTATGGTTTTAAATAGCAAAATGTTTGACAATTGTTTTATTTTGAGAACATATTTTCTAAAGTGGTGTTGGCGCAAACGCTGGTATAATATGAAATAGACTATTAAAGCTTGTTTGTGTGTTTTTTATTTAAATAATAATTATCAAAATGAATACTTTTAACGCGCCGACCACTCAAATAAACGCTATTGACAAAATGACAACAGTCAAGTGCAAGTCCGTTGATTTAGAGGGCTACGTTATAATAGTGGTGCAAACTAAGGATAATAAAATTAAATTATATGGTGAGTATTTTAAATTTTTTTTAGCTTTACGCTGTATCCCGCATGTAGCAGGGTGAGCTGAGAGAGCCTAGTGTTGAGTCACTCTGCTCCTCATTTTCCACTGAATTCTGGAAGCGTTGCGAATTGAGTGGCGGGACTCAACGCCGCGAATATAGTTAAAACTATAAAGAAATTTAACTCAGGCACAACTTACCTATTTAGACAATTCAGAGTAATTGCTAATAAATTATTTGATTAAAAGGAAAGATGATTCAAAATAAGGAAAATATTGTGATTGGAGGTATATGTACCTATATCAATACATATTTTTAAAATATGTATATAATTGTAATTATTTATTGAAATTTTGTGACATTTCATTACTCATAAGGTTATTTTCCGTAATTTAGTCGTTATTTCTTTGATTACATTACTTAGTATTTAATAAATGATTCCAAATTAACGTATTGAATATAAATAAAATATTTAACGGTGTTATATTATATCCCATTTTTTATTATCATTTTTCCCGTTGCGCATTTCCTGATTATAGACAATAAAAAACTAGTGTTAAGATACTCTGTGTTACACCTTTTGGGCCAATTTTGAGACATCGCGTGTTGAGGGGCAGTATTGAACGCTGCATTTTATTTATCTTGCTAGAGTGAAGTAATAAAAATAATAAAAAATAATGTTAATTATAAAAATTATAAAAAAATAAATATAATACCAATCAAAAAATAATAGCCTTATAAACCTGCCTTTCGAACGCTAATCACTTCGCCAATATGATGAGGCATTATTTAGGTACCTTAGTAGGTTTTCCGTACGTTTTGCATAAAATAATTACGATTATTATTTTAAATAGTAGAACATATTCGAGCCACAGCTACACTTCGCGAGGCTTAAATATAGAGTCAGAAACCATTAAAAATAAAGTGTTTATTATTAAAGATAAATTAAAAATATATCCATCGATTCTCCTGCTTCCTGGTAGTTTTCACTCTCTTCGTATGAAGTGTCGTTTGTGTTAATAATAAATCGTTCTTTTATATTTATATCGTCAAGAAGCGTTGTGACTACGAAACTTTATAGTTGTTTTACGGCTTAATCAAATATATTTTTCTTGTACAGTAATGGTGCCAACTATAACTTATTTTTTAATAAATAATATACTAAAAGTGAATCTACACTATTAACACGCACACAAATGTAAAGCTCAGCTTATGAAGAATATACTACGACAGATATGTCAGACAAAAATGTATTTATTTTTTACACTTGTACGGTTATTTTAAAGTAATGTTTATTTGTGTTTATCAGATTTTTTAAAATGTCAAACCAGTTCGAAAACGCTAGAAATAATTTATTTTTACAACTTTTATTAATAAAACCATTCTTACAGGTTCTCCGTCAGCGGGCAACTGGGAGAACCTGGAGCTGGCCGACGAGATAATGGACGTGAACGAGACCAGGCTGGAGGACATGACGCGCACTGAAGTCCTTAGTCATATACATGAGGTGAGCTTAAAAAAAATCCAAACATTGTGAAAAAAGCTTAAAAATATTTTTATTATTTTTATACGTCCACAAGTAGGTAGTTTTAATTTGACTCGATGTGTGTTAACACACATTAATTTTTATTATACGTATTTACGTATGTAAATAAAAATCATGATGAGTTATTAGGTTCACGCTGTACCGTGCATATAATAGCAGAGGGAACCTGGGGACCTAGTGATAAGACACTGTTACATTCATATTTTATGCATTTTTTTTACTTCTCTACTATTGCATATGAACCCACACATCCCACACCAATAACATACTAAACAACCACCAAATAGAGAAACACACATTTAGTAGAAACAAAATATCATAACACTCAAGCTGTCTCTACCATTGACTTGTGATAAGTTAATCGAATACGGCAAGTAGACTTGTAGAGTCGAGGCAAGTGGTTGGACGGTGGCCAAGTGATATAACGCGGGCTGTCTGTATGTCACATACGTTACTGTAGGAAATACGTATACTGTGTATCTGATCTACGTACTATGTCTCTTTTTTTAAAGCTTCACGCTGTATTCTGTGTATAGTAGGATAGACAGGGGAACTTGGTATAAAGATACTTCCGTTCCACACTTTTCGGCGAAGTCTGGATTCACTGCATGTAGAAGAACTCTATGCTGCGATTTGTCTCGACACCAGAGCGAGGAAATAAAAATATTAAATATTGCATTTCCTAGAGTGGGGATCGAACCTACAGCTTGTCACGTTTAAAGTAACTGCTCCCGCGACTGGTCTTACCATGACATACTATATAAATCTATTAAAGTTATATCCTATAGAAATAGAAATAGTATAGCAAGTTTGCAAATATTGTCTAAATAGTAAAAATGAATGGAATTTTATGGTATTGCAGTACAGCATTGCAGGACATTACTTAGTTCGATTCTCATTTGATTAATATTTATATCGTTTATAGTTTTTGGTCGTAAAGACTTGTAGAGTCAAGGCATCTACTTGGGTGAGGGCCAAATGTTAAGTGGCGTCTGTATGTAATTACCTCTATCATTGTTGAAATCTCTATATAATGCCAGGCCAGTCGTGGCGCAGTGGCACAAGTGAGTGACTGTAAACCGCGACTGGTTGTGAGTTCGATCCCCACTGGAGGAAAAGAAATATTTATTTAAATTTATATTTTCACCTCTTCGCACTGGTGTCGAGGCAAAGCGCGGGGTTGAGTTTCGCCGTACAACAAGCAATGCCTCCAGAATTCGGTGGAAAATAAGAAACGGAGTATCTTAACACTAGGTTCCTTCTGCTTACCATGCTTTGTGCGGATATAGCGTTAAGCTCTATATAATATAATACGTTTATTAATTAAAGGCACTGACTGAAGCATTTATTTTTTAACATTGAATTTATTTAGTAGAAATTAATCTCACAATTAAAGTTACAATTAAAACAAGGCATAGTAGAAAATAGAATAGTGTCACAATGACAGCGGAGATACCGTGGAGAGTGAACTGAACGGCGGGTTGCCTTGGTACTAGAGCGTAGAAATGAAAATATTAAGAAATAATAATTCCTTCCTTCGAGTAGGGATCGAACTCTACAATCAGTCGACCTCCGCCACGACTGGCCTCAAATAAAATTTATATAAAAGATTGTAACATATAACATATATAATAACTATAGCAACAGCCCACGCTTACGGCACGTCATTATATTACATAGGTAATAGCTGATTAATATTAATGATATCATCAATTATATAACGATCCATCATGATGATTCAATTGTACTGGAATTATGTTTATATTATGTTATAATGGGTTCGTTTAATATTATAGTAGTTTAAGGTATTGATGATGGAAGTAGCTAGTTTGATTCCTTGTTACAATTTATTAGAGTTGTATTTGTTAAGGGATAAAAATTAGAAAAATAGATAAATAATATGATAGGGGAAGCAGAAGTACCTTGGGAAACTAGTGTTAAGACATTCCATTTCCATTATTAACATTATGACATTTCAGTTCCCATTAAAACACTTCTGGCCCCCCTTTCCGCCGACCCTAGAGGAACTGCGTGTTAAATGGCGGAAGTTAACGTTACCAGAGCAAGAAAATTAAAATATTATTGAAAATCGATCCCATAATATTGTACCTGCGGCTTTTAGACATAAATTCAAACTATTATAATTTATAATAAGGAACATAATTAATAATTATATTTTGTTACAGTGTATATCGTCGTGTGTCATAAAGCTGCGTGTCAAACGACGGAGCGAGACAAAGCTATGTAAGTGAAAGAGACACTATTTTAAAATTATTTTTTCATCAATAGATATTATTTTATTTTAACATAATGTGCGTATACTATACTAATTAATATTATGAAGATTGTTTGGTCGTCCGTGCTAATCTCAGGAACTTCAGACACATGTCACGTTCTAAGTGCAGGAGAGATTAGATCGTTTAGTTTTATAATATTAGTAAATATAGATTTCATTTTCGAATTATATATTTAAAATAAAAAAATGTTTATCATTTAAATAAATATATCTTAAAGTTGTTAAATAATATCATAGCAAAAAGTAAGGAGTTGGAGATAGGAGTTGTAGATTCGATCGCCAATCGGGGAAGTAAATTAATTTTATTTACAATTTCGGTCAAAGTAACAAATTACTTGGTTTGTGTTCTGCCATACATATTGGAAAACGAAGAATGGAGTGTCTTGACATTGGGTTCTCTATCTGCCTTCTTATATCCGGTATAAAGTGTGAAGCTGAAAATAAATTTTATTATTATTAGCTTATCTCGCACACAGCAGAAGGGAGCTTAGTGATTCTGGTAGCATAGCGTGGTGAGTGCTGGCACTCAACGCCTTTTGTTTTGCCTCGACACATGAACGAAGAAATGAAAATGTTAAATATTTCGTTTCTTCAAGTGAGATCGGACCCACAATCCGCTTGTGCCCCTGCGCCGCGACTGGCCTCATATTAAAAATATAATATAATGCAAAAATCATACTCCAGATCATTGTTTATATATTTTTTATATAACACTACGCTACTTTAATACGATTGTAAAATACTTTTCCCTACTAATGTGATTAAAACTAAGAAAGGCTTCCTCGAAGCAACTCTACTCTACCAAAACATCTACAATCAATTTTAAATCTAATCCCCTTAACAATAAGATCGATATTACTTAATAATCACAGTATACTATCAAAAAATTTCAAAACCAAACGCCTGTAAAACAAAGAGAAACGGTATATTGTGATATAGTTCTATTGTGGGTGCAGTATCGTTTAGTTACAACTATGTCGTAATATGTAATGAGTTAAGTATAGTTCTGACTACTTTACTGGACACAGCCTTTGAGGTTACGGTGGTGTTGCCGTTTTGTTGAATTACCTGAAATTAAGGGAAATATGATATTACACATATTATATTTGATGCTATTAATAATAATATTTTTTATGGAAAAAATATCGAAATGGAAATTGGTTAATATAATTTTCTTATTAGAATCTTTTAAGATTTATTGTTTTATTAGAATGTTTGGGGTATATAGGTACAGTTAATATGTAATATAGTTATTTCGAATCTTTCATAGTAACCTTAAAGGACAGGAAGAAATTTCATTTAATATCTTTAAAGATTTCACATACAGCCACACTATAATGTGGCAAAACGTTAAAAGTTTATAAAATGATAAATGAAAACATAAGCTAAAATTTAAAGAAATAAAAGTAAAGAATCGTATCCAATTACAGAAAGAGACAAAATGACTATTAAATTACAAAGTATTCAATTTCATCCTCAACTACAAACAAAATATTAGTTATCTTAGAAAATTATGATAAAAAAATCAACAAAATAGTAGTGGACAAAAAATCATATCAATAACACCTTTCTAATAAATACATAGTATCACTTATAACGCCCGATATTATTTATATTATAGATAAAAATATATTTTTGATACAAAGTAACTAAAACATTATATTAATAATAGTCTCCAATTAAACAATAAGAGACTTGTAAAATATCCACATCAACAGGCAACACTAAACAAAAACGAAGTGCGAGTGAGACAAAAGTCTGTCGAGTCACCGCGACGTAGCAAACCGGTGTAATTTAGTGTTTTACGGAAAATATTATAAAATAATTACATATTATTCACACATTTTTATAATATTCAGTTGTTTTCTGTGAGTGCTACCTTGTGGTCCAGTGGTGGGAAGTGAATGGTGCTCGGGGTGATTGAACTGAGGTCGCAGGCTCCACAACACCAGTTTGACAGTTAACTATAAGGTTTTTATTTCATTACTTATGTTTATTTTTTTATGTTTATTTGTTTTTATTTACAATGTTTTATGAATTAACTTTTATGTGACATATTTGTTTTATACGTTACTGTTGAGTTAGCACAGATTATTATAATCTGATAGATATAACGGTATGTAAGGTATACAGCCTTATAAATATAAATTATAAAATATATATTATTTAATTTAAAGTTTCAATAGAAATGAAGTAAAGAAATATTAATAGTAAAATATATTTCACAAATACTAGATTTTAAACCGGATTTTAAAAAAAATATTTAATCGCTAATGCAAAAACCGGTCAGCCTTGGCGGGATACGAGTAATGCGCTTCATATTATAGTTAGTAGTCATTTTATATGAAACTCTTTCCTTCGACTCAAAGAAAGCGACAAGGGCTAGGCAAAGTGGCTATAATTTAAAAGTTTACTAGCTATACCTAGTTCACTTGAAAACACTTAACGTCTCTATAATTTGTTTTTAAAGGTAATTTAGTAAAATAATCATGTTTTTTTTAAATTTTGTGATCTATACTGCAATTATAATTTAGTGTTAAGACTCTATATTTCTCACGATGTGTCTACACACGCTGTGCTGCTGCCCAATAACGGCCTTTAATATTACATATTTTTAGTGACTGTGGCACAGTTTTAAAACAACATACAATACAATACATGTTTGTCTTTTCAATTTCCATCTGGTAAAACATATGATTCAGGAATTTGAGAATAAAAAATACAACACGCGGCGTTTAGTTCAATTTTCTGATAAACATGTATTTTAATTAGGTGGCACTCCATCTATTGGTGAAGTTTAGACAATCTACACGCAATGCCTATAAATATATTGTATATATTTTTTTAAAGACGCGCATATTAAAAAATATACAAAATATTATAATTTTTTTTATGTTTTCTCCACTGGGAATTCAACCAACGACCACCGTATTCAGATTTGTCGGAACATTGTTACCATCGTGACAATAAGTGCATATTTAAATAGTAAATAAAAATGATATAGCTTAGAACAATAAATAACATGTATAGAAGTGTAGAAGTGCTATAGAATGTGCTTATAACTATAAATCATATGAGCCTAAGGTCAAGTGAATCAAAAAAAGCATTACAGTACCCCGCACCGCAGGGAACCTAGTGTTAAGACACTCCGCTCCCCACTTAAGGTCAAATGGTTTACTAGTAACCTCAGAAGAGTTCTGCTATTCAGGTCCTGGCTCCATTATCGGACCAGCTCGATGATACCACATTATTGTATTGTCACCAAAACTACGTATAATGAGTGGGTCAAATTCAGTTACACAGTTATAAGTCAACCTAATACTAATAAAAGCGTGTTTAAAACAAAGACATCTTACTATTTCACTATTTTTCATTGTCACGTCTAACATATAACAATATGGTTGCGGTCACGTAGTTTAATAAAGTGACCTTCGAAAGAATATAATACATTTGTATATATACATATATACAAAATATTATTTATTGAAAATAAAATTATTTTTGAGAAAGAATTTAATAAATTAAATGGTTGATCTTCTTCAGTAAATACTGAAGAAGACTCAGTAAAATGTATGTGGACATACTCGTACATATGTAGAGGTTTAAATTACCATTTTTAGACTGACAATCGAACTAACAACAAAATTATTCTAAATTTTAATATACGATAATTCCATTTTCCATTCCATTTTTTAAGATACGGAACCCTAAAATGAAAAATATTACCACCAATGTCCACCAATTCAATTTCCAAAACAGTTAGGTACAATTGGTCATAATTGCGCTTGTTCGTTTCGGTTCACATTTATAGAAGAAACCCGAAGAGCAATCAATTAAATAACTCAAAGAAAATAAAACTTGCATACTTTGTCTATTTTATAACGTATTTATTTATATGACATTAGGTTTATGCGTAATAAAAGTGAAAACAAAGTAAAGTTATTGTACATACCTCTCTTACCCCTGACATTTTACCTTATTATTATTATACATATGAAATTAAAATAAATAAATCAGCTTCACGCTTTATCACGCACACAGTAGGGAAGAAAGAGGGAACCTAGTGTAAATACACTCCGTTCTCACTCCTTTCCGCCGAATTCTGAGGGCAATGCATGTTGAATGGCGGACCCCAATGACGAGCTTTTCCCTTGGTGCCACAGCGAAGAAAGGACAATATTAATAAATAATAATTTATTCCCTCGAATGGGGATCGAACACAGAATCGCACGTTATAGTCACTCTTGTGGCCCTCGGCAACGACAGCCTTCTTGATATAATATAGATTAAATATTTTTTACATTTATACTAAAAAAAACAATTTTCTTCTTACTCTACATCGTAGAAGAAATCTCAACACCAGATATCAAAGCCTGCTCTAACTGTAAAGCCGGTGTGTGAGAGTTGTGCACTTGTTTTTATGTGATGAGATAACAACGGGACAGACGGACATAACGTCGTATAAAATGTGACATTGACATTACTTTGGATTACATGTTATATTTCAAATTATATATTTTTATGAATAACATCTATATTATAATATAGAAATTGAGAGATACGTTGGAACTACGCGGCGTAGAACGCTAAAATTGGCCTACAGGTTCCTTGGGGAATGTACGGGAGTATTAGGTAGATTTTCTGTTTTCTTTTTATTCTATATTACACAACATTTTATACATAAAAAATACAATAGGCGGGCTTAAAAGAATTCTTTATCAGCCAATCAACTCATGTTCTGAAAAAGGAAAATTCCTTCGGGAACGGGAGAACAATTTTTTTGAATATGTAGTTCATGTAAATGAAGTTACAGGATATGTTCCATTATGAACACTATCCTGCATATAGCAGAGTACGCAGAGGGAACCTAGAGTCAAGATGTATCTTGTCATCACCACACCCCCAATTTTAGAAAAATATCGAGCTGAGAGGCAGAACTGAACGCTACGATTTGTATGAAACTTTTGAAACAGTATTTACTACTGTGTAGTTTCGTATGAACTTTCACGCGTCATGCAATTGTGGAATGGCCTCTTAGGCAGTACTTCTGTAGCACCTCTGGTGTAACGGGGGTCGTGGATGAAGCTGGTCACTTACCATTAGGGGACCCGTCACTCATTCATCATGGCTTTTCCATAAAATAATATTTATGTATTTGTATGTATGTATATTCGTAGACTCTACCCTAGCGTGCATTGTTACAAATGTAGAGCACGAGAAACAGGATTACAAGAGGAACTAAATGAAACCATACAATAGTAAAGTTTCATAAAGTTCCTCCGTCGTACGTAGCACTGTGCGACCACTGCACCTAGTACATATAGCGTAATGTTTGTATTAAGTTTGAGTTTATTCGTTTCTTAGACCCTATTACACCCTGTACTAAGTGGGTCTTCAAGATTTACCAATTAGTTAAAACGGAATGTCTTATTATAACAATTTTTTGCATATCCATATTTTAAATCTGTAAAATTAAATAAATAGAAAAACACACCACCACATATTCATTTTTAGCTCGACGCTGTCAGCTTCACGCTGAATCCCGCAAACAGTAGAGTCGGCAGAGGGAACCTAGTATTATGACACTCCGTTCCACACTTTGGAGTTTTCCTGCAGAATTTGGCGGACTTCAATTATTATCCTCCAAGACTGCCTTCATTTATTATTATTATTTTCAGAATTTGCAAAAAATCCTTTATTTAAATTTTCATGTTTATTTATCGTGTTTAGATTTTTTGACTGTATTAGTTTAGTTAATCTTTTTGTAAAACAGACGTCAACGGTAGATGTAAATTATTAAATTATAGTATATTCAAAAACGACGTAGTAATTGACCGTCGTAACACAGCGACTGTCTCTAAACGCGACAGTTGTGGATTCGATTACTCCAAGGAGCGAATTACTTTTATTTCCGCACTCTAGCAGAAGACAAAGCACGGCGTTAGGTTCCGTCACTCAACATGTCTTGAAAATTGAGCGTTCGAAAGTGGGGATGAGAGTATGTTAAGGTTTTAACAGTATGCTCTTTCTGCGTACCCCACTATGTACGGGATACAACGGGAACCTAATAAAAAGTAATAACTCAAATTATCCAAGAATTTCAAACAATCTTTCCACTAGATAGCTATCATAAAAAAATGCAACAACTTAATACCTAATACCGGGTATTGTACGTAATCTCGTCGTAACGGCGTCGCGTGTCAGTCACGCTGTAGTCATTACATTGGACGCGTAACTGCTCGTGTTGTTGCCATATGAGACAATTGGATATCGGTATTCTATTATTTATTATTATTATTAAAATTATTATATTTATTTATTACTTAAGTTAATATAATAATTATTAGGGTGTTAGCGCAGGGGCACAAGGGTGTGACTGTAACGCGTCGGTTGTAGGTTCGATCCTCACTCCAGGGAATATATTTTTATTTATTAATAGTTAGAAATGATTCTTCGCTCTGGCAACAAGGCACAACGGCGTTTCCATCTCTCAACTTACAATGCCTCGAAAATTTCATCGAAAAGTGGATATGTTAACACTAGGTTCCCTCTGCCTACCCTTCTGTATGCGTAATACTAGCTAGTACTAGGTGAAGCTAATTATTTTTTCTGATTTTTTTACTACTTAAGTAATGTTTTAAGGTGTTGTTTACATATTGTTTTAATCACCACCACACGTGGTGCAGAAGCACAAGCGTGAGTTTTTTAAGCGCGACAGGTTGTGAGGTCAATTCCTACTAGGAAATGAAATACTATATATTTTAGCTCCGGTATCGCGGCGTTGAGTATCGCGTCTAAATACGCAAAGCTTCTAGAATTCAGCATTAACAATCGTAACTAATTCTTAGCCCTTTTAATTTAACGCTAATTTTCCTTATCTTCGCTTGATACAAGAAAGTGTTGAATTGTAACCTGGAACCAAAAAACGAAGAATTAATTAATACAAGTTTCTCTGATCATTCTCCTACAAAAGAAGCTAGGTCACTATAACATGCAAAACAAACTAAAATCATTAAAAGCAACTGACAGCAGACTAGACTCATATTTTTGATACCTTTTACTTTTTCTACTGTACCGTTCTTACTTTGGAATGTACAACCTACCCAAGACCTAGATGTTAAGACAATTCAAACTTTATAATTATAGTAATAAGTATCAAATTCTATTATTCATATTTGTGGTGTACTGTAAAGAACTGGTTCCGTAGTTAGCGGCGCGCTAAGTGACCAACATATTACTAGCAAAATAACAATTTAGACTCTAAATCTATTAATTTACAGTTGATTTTCCTTTGTATTGTACTATAAAATCATTTTGTGATAGCCTCATATGTTACTTATTGATGTAAACGTATTTTGCTTTTAAGTTAAAAGAGTATAAGGTTCAATTTCGTTTGAACAGTGATAATTATTTTTATATGAGTCGTGTGGATATTAAAAAATAATCATAAGAGGAGCATGTTTGTTTGAAGTATCAATTTGAAAAGTGTGGTTCTTTATTACGGTCAGTGGAAATTGTTGATTTGAGTTAATCATTGGCTGTCTGGTGTTAGGTCTTTGTGCGTTTACACCTATTCGTTTTTTTATGGAACACGCTGTATCCCGCATGTAGCTGGGTAGGCAGAGGGAAAGTTAAAAACTGCCAAATTTTCGAAACATTAAGTGTTGAGTGGTGGAACACAACGCCGTGCGTTGTCTGTAGGAGACCGACAAAATGTTAATTTTGCGTTGCCCCGAGTGGGAATTGTCCCCACAACGTCTTTAAATATTTAATATTTTCAATATAATAAAATAAATGCTTTTTTTTATTTTTTGATATTATTACCTTAAAGCCTTATTTCTTATTTTCTTAAGGAAATATCAAATGAACTGTTACAGTTCAAGCAATAATAAAACACTTTTAGTTTCAAAAGAAAACAGCAAAGAGTAAAATATTTTTCCAATTAACAGACGAAATTGGGTCAGAAACTACTATATTATTCATTTAACGGGTAAGTTTTTCGCTACTTATAGTTTTCGAAGTTTCTTCGCGATAAGGAAGGTCCAACTTTTTACTTAACTACTATAGTAAGGCTTTAATTGTATTTATTACTAGCGTTTACCTGCGGCTTAGCCTATTGTATATTGAAATATGAAATTTTTATCAATTTAGCGGCGTTGATTTCCATCACACAACATGCAATGCTTCCGGAATTCGGCGGAGAGTGGGGAACGGAAGTGTCTCAATGGAAATTGAGTGTCTTAACATTAGGTTCCCAGGTTCTCTCTGACTACCCTGCGCTGTGCGGGATACAGCGTGAAGCTTAAAAAAACTATTGCTTACAGTAAAGGACATGGCCGCTAAGCCATAATAAAAAATCCACACTCTAGGAAATGATTATGTATAAACTATTTCAATTTCCCCGCTATGGTAGGTATATAAAGTATACGGCATTAAGTTTTGCCACTAAAAACGCTCTCGAAAATTAGGTGGTTCATGAAAAACGCAATGTCTTAACACTAGATTTTTCCCGCCAGTGCTGAAATGCGAAAAAAAGCTTGAAGCTGCCTTTTTAATTTTATGTTTTCTTCTATAGAAACGAGAAGTAAAAAAAGGTTCAGAAAAAATCCAAAGCTCGTTGGAAATTTGAATACGACGTTTGTAATGATTCTCAAAAACTTCTAATGGACTAACAATGGAATTGAGAAATTCATTTTTATAATTATTTTTTCTTAAAATTTGAAGAGTACCTACTTATTGTGAAAAAAATACCCTTTCAAAGTATTTGTTTTGAAAGAACAGAAAAATGTACTAGCCTTCTTTTATTTTCGTTGTTCTTATGACACAGTGGTCAACTAATATTCAATGACTATACATAGTGGTTAAGAGTTCGAATTATATTTAAAACTAGCGGACACGCGCAGCTTCGCTTGCGTAATTAGGGGTTAATTCTAATAAACCACGAAACAAGTGTTCAATGAAATATTTTTAAGAGTCTAAATTTCAAATTTTATAAAAATCGGTTGCGATTTATAAGATTTTTCTATACAAACTTTCAACCCCTTATTTGCACCCTTAGGGGGAGAATTCTAGAAAAACGATGAAACACGTGTTCAATTAAATACTTTTAAAAATCTAAATTTCAAATTTTATAAAAATCGGTGCCGATTTAATTTTTTTTCCATACAAACTTTGAACCCCTATTTCACCCCTTTAGGGTAAAAATTTTTCAAAATCCCTTCTTAGTGGATGTCCAGATTATGAAAGTAAAAATCTGTCCAAATTTCACGTTTCTACCATCAGCGGTTACGGCTGTGCGTGCGTCTTACCTCAGTCAGTGAGGACAAGTCCTTTTATATATATAGATTGTTGTTTATATTATATAATAAAATGTCCTGGCTTAATTATATAAAGTAATTACTGCCACAAGCATATATTACATAGCTGGGACCATCGCGAAGTTGCTTATGTAAATATGATTCGTGGAACATAACGCCACACTTGTGATTAGATTGCAGATACATCTTTAAGTATACGAGTATACCATCTAAAATCATATAACTATAGCCTAACCGTTTTCCGGCGTTGAATTCCGCCAATTAACACGCAAAGATATGGCCACTAAGACATAATGGCTAACAGATGGAAACAATAAGTGACCCATGTCGTTTACCCGTGTCACTGTAAGCTATTTAGAGTTCGACTCCCATTCGAAGAAATTAAATATTTAATATTATCATTTCTTCGCTCTGGTCTCAATGCAAAACGAGGCGATAAGTTTAATATGCAATGCCTACAGGCGAAAAACGGGGAACAGAGTGTCTCAACACTATGTTCCCTCTACTTACCCTGCTGTGTGCCAGATAAAGCGTAAAGCGTAGTGTCAAGAATCCTATCTATTCAATAGATATCACGTGAACAGCTTATTATTAGAACAATACATCTCCAGCTTAATTCTCAAAGCTAACTTATTTCCAAATAACTTTATTATCTCTACAAATAAGCTATTAACGAAACCCATTCTAAAGCGATTAGGATTTGAACAATGCCCACCCATCCTAAATTAGGCTATTCTTTTGTGGACTTTACCCTGTAAGATAACAATAGTAGTCGTTCCTACTGCCGTTATAACGACCGTTACGTTTATCTTGCGGATCATATGATGGCTGGCTGGCTGGTATTGGGAGGGATTGGGCGTCTTATTTAGTCTTTTATTATATATTATGTTTATATCTTTTCTCCTCCTTCTCCTCAATTAAGTCCGTTTATTCATTTTGGATTTTAGTGAAAACTGGAATTAAATCTGTTGTGTATGTTATAGTTATTTGTTTATACAAATGTTAAGCAAATTCATCATGGTGCAGTATAACTTAAGTTATATTTGTATTAAAGATTGTATGGTTTTGGTCTTAATCCCGACGCGGGGGAATTAATTACTTTCATTTCTTTACTCTAGCATAAGACATACGAGTATAGGACCACAAAGCGTGACGTCGACGTTGACGTTCCTGCACTCAACACGAAATGTTTAAGCAATTGGACGGAAAATGAGAAACAGAGTGTCTTAACACTAAGTTCTCTCTGTCTACCCTACAATATGCGGGATACAAGCAAGAAGCTAAAACAGAAAATATTTGAATGTTACATAAATTATAGTCATTTTGCAAATGACTATAATTTTTTGCGCCTATTGAAAGTTCTTAAGTTTTTCATAAAAACTGATATCGCTTTTAAGCTTATTCTACAAGCTTTTTAACTTAGCGCAAGTTTTTTTGTTTAATCATCTGTTAACAATTTACTTAAGAAATACTTTATGGTAAGCATTTAGGGACTACCACTTAAATATATTACTACTACAGACTCAACGCGGCTTCGCTCGCTTCAACTTATTTTTATATTATAGCCAAAGGATACTATATATATTTTTTAAATATATGTATATTTATTTATTAAAAAAAATAATATACTCATTCTCTCAAGTGGGAATCGAACCCACAACCGTCGCGTTTATCGACACTGAAAGTAGAAGCAGCCTTACAATTTATATGCAACTTTCTATTAGAGCAGATTCAACGCAGTGGATTAATTACTTAGTGTTATTTGAATTTTGCATTTCATTTTAAGTCTATTAAAAAAGTAGGCTAAAAGAAAGATAAAATGTTATTCTTTTCTCCGCTTTGAGAGGTAGAGAGGCAGAGATATTCACTTTCCGCCGAATTTTCGAGATATTGCGTGTTGAATGGCGGAACTCAACGGTGCGTTTTATTTTCTTACCAGAGCGAGAAATGTGAATAATTCCACCCGAGTGGACATCGAACCTACAACCGTTGATCTAACTCTAGTATATACTAGTATCTCATACTATAGTATTTGCTATGTCTTCACAATAAGCTACTATGAGCTAGGCCAGTACTGTATGGCTTCTACCCGAAGAAGTCATACAAATGAGGGAAAACTAGAGTTTAATAATAATTAATGATACGCATTATTTCTTGTTATTAATAGGATTTTCTGCTTGGAAACTAGATATTTAGTTTAATGTTGATAGTATAGAGTTGGGATTTGAATCCATGGAGAAATAAAAAGCCTTGGTATGAATTTATGTATTAGGTTCAAGTAGCTTAGGTAGATAAAACTAGTTCAGGCGCAAGCGTGCGACTGTATAGGCGACAGGTTGTGGGTTCGATTTCTACTCGAGGAAATGAAATATTTAATATTTTGATTTGCTCCGATAACGACTCAAAGCGCGGCGTTGAATTAAGACACTATTTTTAACCACTTTCCGCCATTTTTTTCGAGTTATTTCGTGTGAAGAAGAATTTAACGCCGCATCTAGTTCTTTCGTCAGAGCGAGAAAACAAAAATAACTCATTCCCTCGAATCGAACTCACTACCGTCGCGGCCTTAATGTATACTTTATTCAAGACAGATTTTGAAACAAGTTTTTAATATAGGTACCTATATACATAATTATGCGCAGTAGAACCGACATTATCTTTAACTTACCTATTCTAAATAGATGATTCATTCATAGTTAAACGTGTATTGGCAAACGTGTTGTGAAATTAATATCTATTATTAATAGATGTTTTTCTGATTTAATCTCGATCTGACTGTAAACGGGGTTGTTGTGGGTTTGATTTCAGGAGCAATTAATTTTTTCATCCTGTATCCCGCGCTTTGTAGAATGGGCAAGGGGGACCTGCGAACCTAATGTTTAGACACTCTTTCAGTCTCTTCCGTTCAGTGTTGAGTAGCGGAACTCAACACACCGCTTTGCCTCGTTGCCACGCGAGGAAATGACAGCGTTAAATATCCATTACCTCGAGTATAATAGAAATCACAAGCTTCAATTCTTTCAATGTCTCTCTTATCTCTCATTCTCATTTCACATTTTTAAAAATTCAAAATAATTGAAAAATGTCTAAAAGAGTGACCTACTCGCATTCTCATTTGATATTATCTTTCGCGATATTGCGAATTCAGGAGATGCATGAAAAAATAAAACGTTTAACCACTACTGTTAGTAGTTTCGCATATTAATCCTTTCACTCAGGTTAACCACTCAAACACGCTGTTTCACGTTACATTTTTTAATTAAAACGTAGAAGAATCAACATGGCGTGTGCAAGAGCACTTATAATTTAGTATTCTACGCGAGGGCGGTACAATACCTGTGTGTTAGTCAACATTCGTTCGACAGAACTTGGCGAAACTAACCAGACGATTTTAAACTTTATTACTATATGAATATTGGTCAAAAACCTATGGCAAAATAATAAAATCATTGCCTAACTTTTATCTATTTTATCTATTAGTGGTTATCGATTTTAAATCTTGATGTAATTGTAATAGGGTTCTATATCAGAAGGCTGTGCCGTAAACGCTTGAGTCATCACGGTGGAAGCTAAAGAATTTAGGATTGCTGATTGAATACGAATTAAAATTTACAATATACTTTAGTACGTTAGTTGTTGTAAAAATTATTTTGTTTCATTTTTAAGCGACCGATTAACTCTTTGAAGTAAAAAAGATACCTAAACAACAATTTAATTATTTTTTTACACGCTGTATCCTGCTATTAACAAAAAAGGCACCACCAACATGGAGCATCGTTCGGATTTTTTCTTTTTTCAAAGCGGGAAATGAGAATAATATAAATGTAATCATTCCCCTAATTGGAGATCGAACCGACAATCATCACATTCACAGTTAAACTATCCCACTGCGCTACGGGGACTTCAATCTACTTGATGCAAAATTTAATCAAACGATAAAGTAACGTTCTTAACACCATTCTAATGCAGATACGTCAAAATTTCTATGACGTAGCAGTTCGTGTATTAATCAACGCCGCGTCGCAATCGCGGGCACCATCTCCTATATTGTTTTATGGAGCTTTCTCTTATATTAGCTGTATATTGTTATAAGTTGTTAAAGTTGATAATAAATATCAATATTGTGTATATAAAAAAAATAAAAAATTGAATTAGCTTCACGCTGTATCCCGCACACAGCAACCTAGTGTTAAGACACTGTTTTACCCTCTTTTTGACTAAATCATATATCTATCTAATAATAACATTCCTCATCCACAGTATCAGACATCGGCCACAACGTAATACAAGATGCGTTCCTCATCGCGGTGGAGGAGCAGGCGCGGCAACGGCTGCAGAGACTGTCGGCCCTCAAGCGCATCACTCCCGTCGATATGTCCAAACTCTCCTTAGAAGTAAGTGGAGTAAGCTAGTATATTATAAATATACTATTTTCTTTTTTTTCAGCTTAGGGTACGCGGAGAGCCTAGTGTCCACTCTCCGCCGTATTCTGGAGGTTTTACATAAATTTATATGTTGTCATTATATTAAAGATTTGGTTTACATATTAAATTAGTAAGTGAAGTTTATACTTTAAAAATTATTACTCCTATAGTCTTTAAATAATATCTACTTATCGTAAAATTTTCAAGATACTGCGTGTCGGAATTTAACGCTGCGCTTCGTTTTGTTACCAGAGCGAGGAAATGAAAATAACTCACTCCAACAAATGAGAATCGAACTCATTACCTTTGTATTTACAGTCGGATGTTGAGTTACTGCGCTACAACGACTGCCACAATTGTTTTCCTTGATTTTTTTCTCTAAATGCTCTTTGTAATAGATATATTAGCAACAACATAGCTGTTACTGACATTGTAATTGTATTGATCCCTAAATCCAAATCACCTTAGCAGCTTTATATAGCTTTAGTAATTCAATAATCTACCCAAGCTAGAAGGTATGTGGGTAAACAAATTTTTTCTATATTTTTTACAATTTTAAGGTGTTATTCCACACTTAAGAAAGAAGAATATTTCTTAAGAAAATATATAAAAATTTGAATGTAGTGTAAAATTCTTATACGTTTTCTAAATAAGTATGATTTCTCTATACTTTGTAAGGTGCATTAAGCTATTTGTTATGGTTGTCGGTATAACGTCAACGGCAGTGGTTACAGGCGGGTTATACTTGTATTATTCTATAAGGATTGACCTTGCCGGTCAGGGAGTTTTGAAAGTTTTATGATAGAAAGCGTAAATATATATTTAAAATATATATAATTTTGTGTAACAGAAGAAAGGAGAAAAGAAAAAAAAATATTAATTAATTTTATATTTAGGCGTACAAACCTAGTAAGTATTAAGACATTTAGTTTCTTGCCATCTACTCGAAATCGAGACATTGCACGATGAGTGGCGGAATTCAATGTCGTACTTTTTAAGACTGAGTATATTAACTAAAGTGGATAAAGAAGTGTCTTAACACTAGGTTCCTAGGTTCCCTCTGCCAGCTGCTAAGTGCGCTTCGATTCACTCAAAGTGAAAGTGAATCTTTACTTGATCCCCAGTTTACTATTGCCTCTTCAGCCTTCAACACATATTCATCCTCTCTATTTGTATAAACGACGTCTGTTCTTGAGTAGGTACTACTTACAAAGATTACTTGAAGCATGAAGTGCATAACTTTCTCAAAGACAGGAAATGCATCAGTGACAGCCTGCATATTGCAAGTATGCGACGATGATGACTATTTAAGTGATAGAATGTGAAATAAGCAAATAATTGAATATGATATTCCCTTTACGTCTAAAAATTTTAAGGTAACGGGGCTCCAACCCACTTTTCTGGAAACCGTAGTAGGTCTCTATTCAGTTAACCCATACGTTATTATCTACGTTGAAATTCTTCTTACAACTTACTGTATGTTGCTATCATCTGCTGTAGGCAGAGTGTAATAAAACTTGTTTCTAAGCATGATCATTAGGCTATGCTATTTAGGTTTTTTTCTGTGTTTCTCAATAATTTCCTTTTCTTACGATGTGAGCACTTTTGATAATTTATAATTTTGTAATTACATCAAATTTCTTTGGGAGGAATGTGTTTTCTTCTTTATAATATTAGTAACTTCCCAAAAGGACTACAATATGTCAATATTTGAAAGAGAGCAAGGAGTGCTATAGATATGTAAGCATATATAATGTATGTACATATGTATAATACAAATTAATTAAAGTAAAACCTCTACTCTCCACCTCATGGATGCAATTTAAATATCCACATCCTATCTCCTGCCGGCTGCCACTTTACAGGATAAATGTATGACGATGTATCATTGTCAGTTCCTTAATCTCAATATACATATTGTATATACAGTATGTATACGTGAGTTGAGCAAATTTCCTATTGTAACACACGGTTTTTTGTTATATTAGCTTCGGCGGAATACGGGATACAGCGTATCCCGTATTCCGCATAGCAGTGTAGAACAGTAGAAAACGGAAGTGTCTTAATTGGAACACAGTGTCTTAATACTTCATCTACATATATTTTCATTTCTTCGTTCTGGTGTCGAGGCAAAGCGCGGCGTTGATCCTCCACTCAATACGATTTCAAAATTCAGTGAAAAGTGGGGAACGGAGGGTCTTAACATTAGGTTCTCCCTGCCTACCCTACTTTTTGCGGGATATTTCATGAAGCTAAAACCCAATTGCTGGCGACAACCAGTCATATATAAAATAAAAACCTTACAATAAATAAGAGATAGAGATAAAAGAAAAAAAGATAACACATTTTATATCTTAATAGCCAATATTGTCCATTTTCAATGGACTACTCGCTAAATGTCCAGCATTTGTGGACAATGCTCTAGACTGACTGTATTGACCGACTCCCATTGTTGCAGCCCACAAGTCAACCTCGTCCCAACAATACGCTGAAAGACTGAAGTAGAAACAAAACGACAGCTACAAAGCGGTCCATTCTAAGGATTTACCTCATAAGCTTTCAAGGCTTTGAAGCCGTGACCAACTTCAATACATAACTGTGACTGAAAAAATGTACCGTTTGACTTATTTTGATGATGCTTGTTTTTAACTGTACATGTAGTATGGGTACAGTGTGATAGAGAGTGAGAACGTAGTGTTATTTTATTCCTTTTTCTGTTTCACATATTCCATACAGAAACATATGGATACCATGTTTTTAGTTTCACGATATATGTATGAATAATATGTGTGCTTATACTCGTAGCAGGATTGGCAGAGGGACTCTGGAAACCTAGTGTTAAGACACTCCGTTCCTATTACGGACGAGGAAATGAAATTATTATTTTTTTTCGAATGGGAATGGGAATTGGAATTGGAATTGGCTCAAGTGGCCTCAGTACTACACAGTATACTTACATAGTTTCACTTATATTGCATTTATTTCGAATGCTCAGTATTACCAGCCTCATTATTTCGACAGCCACTTCACGCTCAAGCAGAAACCTAAACCCCGGACGACCTCATTGCAGTAATGAGGACCTGTTTCCGAAAAATTTAGAAAAATAATACTTAAAATATGTTATTTATATGTATTTTTTTTAAATTGTTGCCTTTTATTTGGTTAGGTGTCAGGTGGTATTTAAAATTGTATATTAATTATTATCATTTTCTCGAATCTCCTACTCGAGTGAAAAACTATTTTTTCAGAATTTTGTAGAATAAAGGTTGGATTTCCAGAGGTTGGATGTCCAGAGATACGACCTGTACCTATTGGTAAACCATTGTAGCGCTGTGCTTGTCTAAAAACGCGAAAGGTAGGCTCGAATCTACTCAGTTCAATAAATTCTTAGTGGAGCCATAAAGTAAAAAAAGTCACATGTAAAAGCTAGTTTGAGGATAAAAAGTCTCGAAATAAGCAAAAAATTAATATTTGAAGCGACAAATGAAAATCCTCGATTCTCGTACCACTTGTTGCTTTATTTATTTTTAATGAAGCCAACTTAACGGTTAAAGGGTAAAAAGAAATTTAGATTTTGATTTACTTTAAAATATTCACGTTTTTAGGGTTCTGTATTTCAAAAGAAAAGGACGAAACCCTTATAGGATAATTTTGTTCCCTATCTGTCCGTCTGTCCGACCATCCGTCCGTATCAAGACCATTTTTTTAAGGCAACGTGAAAATATCCAGTTAAAATTTATGCCAAACATCCAGGTCTGCAGTCCCTTGTAGAAAAAAAGCTTCTAATCATTTTTGAATTATTTTGTCGCAATCAAAACCTACAGGATAATTCCCGTGGAACTACAAATATAAAATTTGGGAAGAAATGGAAACTTACACCTACAGCATGAATGAAGGAATAAATCCAAAAAAAAAGAAGTTTATCGTTATATCGCAGAAAATACCATTACAATTTTCATAGTTCATTTCATACAAAATGGAATCACAATCATAAGTTTGTCAACTTTAATAAGTTATACAATGTACGCTCCGTTGCTCTACAATTATATTAGTACGGAACCCTGGGTGGGTGAGTTTGACTCGCACTTGACCAGTTTTTGATTTATAATAATTTATGATAATTTTACGGTATTAACTCTAATGGGTTTGTCAACATTATTTATGTGTCTTTAACGTGGCGAAACCTGACTTGTGCGGTGAAGTCGATTTAAATAAATTTATGTCGGACGTTTGCTGATGGATTCAAAGCTAAGTTTAAGGATATAAATAATATAAAAATGTTCATTATTTAGTTGTTTGAATTATATTTAAAAATAGAAATATTTAAAGTTTCGTTCACTGTAGCTGTTTCGTGATTTCAAAATCTGTTTATTTATATTAATATTTTCGTTTGAGATAATTATATTAAGGCCGTCGTAGTGCAGCAAAAGTGTCTAAGACCCGTATTTATAAATCAGTCTCTCTTTCTTCGCAACACGCTGTATCCCGCATATAACAGGGTAGGTACAGGGAAAACTAAGTCACGTAATATTTCTAAATAATCTCACCCGTCTCTTTGCCTTCAGCAGTGACTTCCTAAATAAAAAAACGTATACTATAACGAAGATTAATAGAACACAGAAGACATTCCAATCTACTTGTCGATAGTGTAGTGATTGCAAGATAACTCAAACAGAATGACCTGGAGGCGGTTCTGATTAAACAACAATAGCTCGTTGCAGCTGTAATGCACTATTGTTTGGTTAATCGTAATAATTTGAGGTGGTTCTTGTCTTTTCAGTTGATCTTCCATGTTGTATGGAGATTCTTAGTCCAGTGTTGTCACGTTTTCAACACAACATTATATAATAATATTTGTGGTTCGATCCCTCCTCGAAAAATGAAATATTTATTTATATTTATTATACATTTTAACATTATTTTATTTAAAATGCAATAAAGAATTTTATATATACAGTTTTATGTGCAATTGCATATTCTATTTGTATTCACTTAACGTTTATGGGAAGTGTCATAAAAATATACATTTTCCGGTTTTTCCAATGAACATATCTCTCACATTAGGTATATATTTTTATTAAAGGAAAATCTATCATATTTACCCAGTTTGGAAAGCGATTTCAGTCTTAGTAGTTGTTAGTTCTATTACTCCTTAAAACACATATAAAAATGTATAAAATATTCTTCTAAATTGATTCTTTTGATTAGGTTGCTTGGAAGAGATCACTTTTAGAGATAAGGCCAACTGTTCACATTTTTTTAACGAACTTATTGTGTAATTTTCAGTGTTAGATATAGATTTTTTTATGTTATATTATATTATATTTGTTCTGACCTGATTAGTCAAAGTGAGTCTGTGGGTTTCACAGCCTAGTAAGCAATAAACTAAATTATGTAAGGAATCACGTATTACCGGGCTTTCGTGTTCACCCGCGTCAAGTTATAATAAATCGATAATAACAGAAATTTTATATATTATTTTCTTTACAGTTAAATAGAAGAAAACGTACCCAACCTGAAAACAGACAAGAGTTGAACGGTTACATCGCCAATTCAACAGTCTACGTCACATCGATCAACGAGAACGGGGCCATCGAGAGCAAACCAACGATATCCTCACCGAAATCTCAGCCCAAATCGCTGCAAGTCAAACCGGCGCCTCTCATAGCGAACGGCATAGAGAAGAAAGAAGAAGAACCAGAGAAGCACGAAAAGGATTTAAGTGAGAAAAGTGTTAAAGTTGTAGTGGAAAGTGAAGTGACAAGTGATATAAGTGACGCGTACAATGTTGCTAGGGAGCATCTGAACAACGGTAGATGCGAGAAGTTGCTAGGTGAACCAGACCACAGGATCCGGGCGACGGCTGTCGTGGAAAACAATAAATTAGGCCCGGGAGAAAAAGGGTGAGTAGATTTATGGTTTTTTCTAGGCTTTTTTCTTTAAGATGAGGAACTATGACAATAGCAGTTTCACACTTTTACTCAGATGAGTAAATATACATCTACCTTATTTTCGAGACTTTACATGTTATGTGGCGGTCCGCAACGCGCCTTGTCTCTTCAGAGTGCAAAAAGGAATATTATTTAAATATAATTATGCAGCCTCATGAGAATCGAGCTATCGAGTGTCATTCAAACTCTGCCACTCACCATGGCTTGAAAAGAAAAACAATCCATTTAAAACAATAATTGAAATAGTTATATAACTATATAATAATGACAGCCGCTCAAGCAAAAAGATAAATAAAACAACCATTAGTTCTAAGAATCGATTCCCTCCGGTCATCTTGAATCGATTTCGCGATTTATACTCATATAATTTGTTCTAAATCGCTAATGAATCGGTAACAGTACGTAGAAAGTGACTAGGAAGTCACGAGTCTTCAAGGCTCTTTAGAGTTCTAATTGTTAATTATTTACTGAGGCCATTGTGTTTTTGGTATTATTTAATATGTTTCTTGCTACTGATATATAATTATTCTTGTTACTTTCTAGGCAGAGAGAAAGAACCCAGTGGTAATCGCAGCTTGTCCAGTCTAAGGGAAATAAGTTAAATATAATCATTCCCTCGAATGGGGATCGAACCCACAATCGTGGAGTTGGGTCAGATTTGGTTCCACTGCGTCATGGCGGCCCCTATTATATAAATTATTGTACCTACTAAAAATATTTAATTTACTTCTGTAACTCCCGTAAAACTAGCTTTAACTATTGTCAGGTCACGCACCGCTATCCGCCTGAATACGAGACATTACTTATTAAATAGCGAAAGATCATATATGTGCCTCAATAGAATTTAAAGAAAAATAAAAAAAAAAACATTCTTTGAAAGAGAAAAAATATTTTTTTTTACATATTTTTTTTATTCATGGTGTACCCCGCGCATAGTACGGTAGGAAGAAGGAATGTAGGAATCACATGTTAAAATACTCTGTTCCAACAGGAATTACAATGTAATGTATTAATGAATACATTACATTCCCCACTTTACGTTGAATTTTGAAAACATGGCTTGTGGAATGGCGGAAATCAACGCTGCGATTTGTCTCATCACAAGAGGATCTAATGAATGTATGAATTCAAGATTTTAATTTCTATTTATGTACTACTATTATCGTGAATGACGAGGCAAGTTGTGTTACAATTTATTTTATTAGTTTAAATTTTTAAAAGTCAACCATGAAAGAATAGAAATAATTATTTATTTATAAAATTTTCCCTAACATAGGATAACCGCAAAGGAATTTAACGATTTTGCTATTACATCACCAATACATTGTATTTGACGCTACTTTGTTTTATAAATGAGTGGTAACTCAAATTTTACATATCTTTAAAAGAACATTTTTTTAACTCAACACGCAATGCCTTCAGAATTCGGCGGAAAATTGGGAACGGTGTGTCTTAACTCTGGGTTCCCTCTGCCTACCCTGCAGTGTGCGGGATACAGCGTGAAGCTGATTTACTTATTTTATAAAAAAAAAATTAATATACATCACTTGCATTCTAAATATATTATTATGTCATCACTGTCATATTATTTGTATTGGATATAGAGATATTTGTATAGATATAGTTTCGTAGAATATATATTAAGAACATGACATACTTCAAACTATGTAATAATATTTTATAGAATATTATAAAAGAAGATGGCGAAATATTATCATTAATCATTGATGTTTATGCCAGTCGTGGTGTGGTGGGTTCGATTCCCACTCGAGGAAATGAAATAGTTTTTCCATAATTAAAGCTAATATTTTCATTTCTTTGCTCTAGTAACGAGGCAAAGCGCGGCGTTTAGTCTCGCCACTCAACACGCAATGCGTACAGAATTTGGCGGTAATGGAAGTGTCTCGATGAGAACGGAGCAGCACTAGGTTCTTATGTTCACTCTGCCTACCGTGCTATGTGCGGGATATAGCGTGAAGCTTAAAAAAAAATACTGTTTCTCAAACAAAAAAAAAATAGTAGGTATATTAGACTGCTTAAAAAATAATTAAAACAATATTTTTTATTTATTTTTTTCTTTTTATTTAAGTTAGTACAGGTGTGTTTTTAAATTAAGTTTAAATATAATTTACTCATCTACACTTTTCAGTTTTATTTTTGTTAAGACGTGTTGAAGATATCTAAGTAAGAACAAAAGCAGAGGAAACGTTACTAGGTTTCTAAGGTTTTTAAGACACTCCATTCCCCACTTTACGCTCAATTTTCAAGACATTGCGTATTGACTGACGGAACTCAGCGCCGTGCATCGTCTACTTCGACGACGCGCTACGACGGCCTCAGACGATATGTCATACATATATTACGTACATTGTACATAAGTGTGTGTGCACATACGATATTTCTGTGTGTACAATTACAAATAAAGCGCACGAGAACGCGCACGCGCACAGTTTCTTTATTTAGCTCGTCTTGTATTGTTGTAAGCACCTGTGCTAAGCATCAGTATTCATTTGTTTTTAGATTCTCTTATAAAGTCAAGGTATCTATTTGTTTTTAAGTTGTGGTAATTGTAATAAAATTATATTTTATTGTCATTTTCGCGTATATTAATCACGATTTTGATGGTTATCTATACTCTTTACTAATATTATAAAACTGAAGAGTCTGTTTGGTTGAGCACGCTAATCTCAGGAACTACCGGTTCGAATTGATTGAATCTTTTAGTATTAAAATGAAATGAAGAAGGTTTTGGACTACGAGTATAACTATTACACGACAATGCAGGCGAAGCCGCAGATAGAAACCCGATATATATCATCGTGGTCTACTGAAACAGCGTCTGACTGTAAGTAAAGCTAAACTAAATATAAAATACCCTTAAGTCTTCGAACACATAAATATTTTTCAATAAGAATCAGTAAGTCAGTTCTTGAGATTAGCGTGTTTAATAAACAATCTCTTCAGTTTTATAATGTTAGTATAGATAGAAACTACCTATATATTTTCAATGAACATAACAACTTTTTATGCAATAATGACTTCAGTAATGACGTCACAGCGTTACAATTACTAATAATCATTGTAGGGAATTCCAAAAACAACACTGTCATATTTTTTAATGGTTAAATATACCTACAAAATATGTATAAGTTTTTAGCTTCACGTACAGCATAACCTCTCGTACTTAGCAGGGTAGGCAGGGAACCTGGTGTACGACACACCGCTCCCCATTTTTGCCGAATTTTCGAGGCATCTTGCGTTCAGTGGTGTAACTCAACGCCGCGCTTATGTAAATACCCGAGCGAAGGAATGAAAATATTAATAAATAATTCCTTATACGGGAATAGAACTAGTGTTTTTTTTTTGTATAAATATATCTCTATATGCATTTTTTAATTTTCCTCATTGAAAATAGAACCCACCATTTTCCTCATTGAAAATAGAACCCACAACCATCGCTTATAATCAGCTACTACCACTGCGCCACAGTATTAATTGTCGATATAAAAATACCTGTTTCATATCAGTTCATCATGTACCTCAATAATTATACAAGTAATTATAGTGACTCACGGCCGTGATAAAAAAAAGATAAAATGAACCTTGAAGTATTTAACCACCTTATTAAATGTCGTATATTAAATGTATGACTCCTTTAGTTTTATATTTTAATATTTTCAAAGTGTTATTCTACACTTATAGATGATTATATTTCTTAACAAAACGTACGAAATTTTTTTAAGTAGTGGTATTGTATTATATGTATTAGATTCACGCTGTGTCCCGTATCAGGTATAGCGGAGTAGGCAGAGGAAACCTGGGATCCTAGTAGTAAAATACTCCGGTCCCATATTGATGCTTCCGATCCCTACTTTCCACCAAATTTTGGAGGCATTGCGTGTTGAGTAGAGTGACAGTTACGAGTGGCTATCGAACCTACAGTCATCGTGTTTACAGCTACCTAATGGCTTTTTTAATTGGCTAATCTAAATATGAAAATCCTTGTGATTTAATGCAATTTCCTAGTTTCACTTATATATTTATAAATATTGTATTTAATATTGATATTTAATATATTTGAAGCGTGAACCTGATTATAATTATAAATATATATAAGTTTCTATAATTCATGACCATAAATAAGGAAGGAAAGAACCCAAGAGCGAAATATAAAAACTATTAGATTGACATTGACATCGTCTGTTGAGAATTGTTTAATTGTTTTCTGGGTAAGTAATTGTTTGAGACTATGAAGGAAAACTGTACAATAAACGACTTTGAGCTTATTTATTTTTTATATTACTTCGCTTCGCTTTTCGTATGATGCGATTGTAAAATTAATTAGTTAAAAAAAATAAAAGCAGCGGAAAATGGGAAACGGAAGTGTTTTAACACTAAATTCCCAGATTACCTCTGCGTATTCCATTCAGTTCCATTGTCAGAAACCAGCTCATAATTTTGTTTCGTGGTGTTCCTGGTCAGCATATAATTATTACAAATGCGTCAAATTAAACGGAATTAGAGTGTCGTAACACTACATTCCAAATTTCCATCTATGTGCGCCACCCTGCTATGTGCGCCATATATTGTGAGACTATAAAAAAAAATAATAAGCACTTTTTTAACGTCTCAGTCAGACTTGGTTTTTCGAGCCTAATATTAGTAAAATAATATAAACACGCCGTGAAAGATAAAAAAATAGATAATATATCAATTCTAGTTATGTTAATTTCAAACGTGAATTATCAATACTTCATATCACATTTACAAATTAAATTTGTATAACAAAATACCTTACATCGTGTTATCACACGAAGCCTACGTGATGATATTTCTACACAGCCTACTTACTATAAGGATGCTTCCATCGTAACCGAAACACTTTATTCTTGCTTCATTTTTTGTCCATTATATTCATTTTAGACAATTTTAAAATAATAAAAATATTTTTCAATAAAACAATTATATTTTAAATTGTTTTCATTAAATTACTTTACCAAGGCAAAGCAACTTTGGGTTCTCCCACTGAACACACTATGTTACAAGTTAAGGCAGAAAGCGTAAAATGGAGTGTTTTAACTATACTCTCCTTCTGCCTGCCCTGCTATAAGCGAAATATATGAAGAAAAGTAAAAAAAAACAATTTATAGACGGAATCGATCTCACAAACATCACGTACACTTGTCACTACAACATCACTAGCACTATCGCCAAGATAAAAAAAAACACTTGCTATTTGAATAATTTAAAAAATCCCTCCTCATAGGGTTGTTACCTGCCACGCCACCTGCGCCCGCGCAGACCTGTTTTTCCCTCTCTTTCCCGCGCGACCGAGTCGCACTCTTCTAACGTATTCATAATTTTTCGAACTTACGCCGATGAGGACGTGTCGCGGGTTTAAATAGAATAGCTGAGTGATTATAGTGAGGTGTTGTGTTGTGATGTGCTATATTATATGTTATAAAGGATAACAATGCATTACAAACTATTTAAAAGGTACTGTTATTTTTATTTATATATTTAGAAAATAATTGAAATTGAATAATTAGTTTCAATGTGTATAATCAAAAAATTGTAATCAATTTTACAATACTTATTAATTTATATACTTTTAACGTAAGATAAGCGACAGGTTTTCAGAAAATTGCACATTGTGTTTGGAATTTCTATAGAGTTAGTAGCTATGGAGGGCCCCATAGATACCATCTACGTGATAGATTGTCTTAAGTAAGAATGTTGAGTTAGTGGTCGTGCATGGGAGCCCTCGGGCGGTGAGGGTTACTGATCCGTGCTTAATAAACGTATTTATGTTCCTTCTTACCTGATAAAACTAGCTAAATAAGAATTATGTTTACGAGTGGGCAAAAAGAATACATTTGTATACTAGTTTGTTTGTGTGGAACTTAAGACAAAATGTAAAATTCTCTTTTTTCTATTTCTGTAGAAATTTTGAGAAATTCTTGTCTTAGTGCTTCCCTATACTTCCCAATCTACCTACTTACCAAATTTCAATTTCGTAGATTCATTTGTTTTCGTCCGTCCGTGTGTTGTTTCTCAGTCATACGGTAATGGAAAAGTTTTAAAATGTACTTAGGTTGTTAGCTGTCGACATTACGCATTCTTAGGGCTTGTGTGTCTCTGGGAGTCGCCCAAAACCGATTTTCTAACCACCACATTATTTGAAACTAAAGATTTTAAATATAAACATTCTTCAATCGAACCCACTACTTGTACAGCTACTTACTTCTATAGTGTTAACATTATCGATATATTATAACAAAGTTAGTATCAATATTTCAATGTTCGTTCTTTTTAGTCTATTTTATATGAAAGTACCATCACGCTGTATTCCGCATATAGACAGGGAGAGCAAACCTACTATTAATATCCACAATGCTTCACTTGTCGCCCAATTTTCAAGGTATTACGTGTTGGCTGCAGAACTCAATGCCTTAACTCAACTCAACGCTTTAAGAACATTTTAAAAATATTGAAGATTTCATTTTTTTGAGTGGGAAACGAACTCACAACCATCGCGTTCACAGTCACACCTTTGCGCGATCGGGCCACGACGGCCTCTTAGTGATAATAATTTAAATTAAACAAATACATTTAAGGAAGTGTATTTAAATTTTAACAAAACTAAGATTAATTTAAAATCTGGCCAGCGCAGCGCAGCGTGGTCATTTATGCTGTAATTTGATTTAAATTGTAATTTTCTGCTTATTATTTCGTTTTATGAGTCACTCCTAAAGGAAGTTTAATGTTTGTTACCAAATCAACTAACAGTTTTGTAGTTAACGTTATATTTTAGATATAACTTTGTAGCAATTGGAAGTTAAAATATAGTTTTTAAGTTCTAGCGTTAATTATGTGTTCGAATCCCGCTGATGGGATATCCTGCTGGTTGTTCTTTGGATAATTTGAAGAAATTACGTTAAATTAGGTCTAATGTGTCTGATAAGAATTAAATACTACTTAAAAAACTAAAAACACTTAGGGTTCCTTGAGGCATATTCTAATTTGATTTGATCGTTTATCATCTCAAAAAAACAAACAGAATATATGAAGATGTTTCTAAAAAACCCAAATTCTACACTCTGCGCAATTTCTACGCTCTCCTATACTCTTATTGTGTGGCGGAACACAACGCCTCTTTTGTAGATATGAGGTCTTCCTCTTCTTTAAAAAATATTTATTCCTAGAAGATTAAAACAATACCAAGTTCCTTATCTTTCCTTTACACTGAGACTGTATAATTTTATACATTATTCGAGTAGTGTAGTCTAAAAATATTTCAAGACGGACACAAAAAACAAATACTTTCATTAAATAGCTAAATAACCAGTATTTTACTTGCATTGAGACAACTTGTTCAGACGTACAAGTGAATGCGTCGCGTTTCCTCTTCTCATTCTGTGTTCACTATAAACCTAGCTTCAATTTTAGCAAAAATATTTCACATTATTGCCAATTTCAAATGTGGAGAGATCGAAGTGACTCGAGTCTCTGTTGCTTTATTGAAAATGTTGTATTAGTGTTAGGAAGAGTCGTTTTAATTAAACTACTGAGTGATTGATAGCAAACTCACTAAGGATTTCTCTAAATTTCTAAGGTAACGAAAAAAAACGGGATTTTCCGTTGTATACATAATACCTCTTAAAGTAGACGCAAGCAAAATTCCGGGCGAATACTAGTAATAATATAGTATTCCCATGAAAACCGCAAAAATACGCACCGTTCTATTGTAGATCGCATCAAGTGTGTCACTGTCATACTTCACAGACGTACATTGTTCTACAAAGTCGTATTTATTCTATAAGCGTACCAGTTATTTCACTTTTCAATGGAAATAACTAGAAAAAAAAATCTTAGGATGTTTTAATATTTTTTTTTATTTGAAATTTTAAGAAAGCTATTCCCAGAACGGAGCTTTTTAACAATTGGTTCCTTCTGCCTACTCTTACGCTTTAGTACGTATATAGCATATACAATAGTCCGAAGCAACCTAGTGTTCACATCATTCTCATTTCTATTTCGCCCAAGTTTCGAGACATTTTTTTGTCGCGCTTTGTCTTGAGATCAGAGTGATGAAATCAAATCAACTCATTCTCCTGAAGTGGGAATCAAACCCGCAACGGTCACTTTTTATTTAGACATTTTTGTAGAAATCCATAAAAGTAAAATTTTCTATAAAATAATAAAAAACCTTAGCAGTAAGATTGTTATCAATTTCCAGTATCCTCTCGTCTAGACGCGTATAATACATATATTTATATATAATCAATAACTTCCGACGCATAAACATGGAACGAGGCGTACATAACAAACTTTGACAAAGGGAATTTGTATCGACACTGTCGCCTTCCGAAACCGCCTTATGGAGGAAGCGGTCTGTGTCCAGTGGTCGTTTGAAGCTATATAATGATATAGCAAGCGATATAAAATAGGTGTACGAACAACTGAATACAGAATTTATAAATATTTTTGAAATTATTTTTGATATTACGCTTTAAATATTGTGAAACAGTTTTTACAATGAAAATGATGTTATATTTCTTATGTATTTAGAGATGGTAAGTTTAAAATTGTAAAGGATTTAAAAGTAGAAAATTAATGTGGGATCAAATGTAATAAAATATCAAGTAAAGTAAAATTCTGTAGCATATTATTAATACTAACTTTTATGCGCAGCTATCCTATTAAATGGTAAACAAAAAGACTTTTTTAACAAGTGATACCAATACAAAAAGAGTTTTCAGCTCAAACTAGTAGTTTACGAGGTTAGAAAGTTCAACCAAACAATTTTTTCAGCTTTATAGTCAGCATTATAGGGCCCATGCGGTGGCAAACAACCATAGCATCTAATTTCATATTTTATTAAGGTCATAATTCATAACGCACTTAAGTGAAAAAGTAATTTATACGTCCCATAATACGGCGTGTTCTCGCATATCCAAGTTTCAAAGACAAAAGTCTTATAATATATTACTGTATTGTACTGTACAGTAGGGCTGACGAGTCGTGGCAACCTTGAAGTTAGGCTCTTTGATCTTTAACGTATTGTACATTTGGGAAGAAAATTACCATAAGTTGGAAAAATTCCAAAATCAAATCTGCTCCGCTGAGCAGATCTACAGTTAACTTCAGGGTGGCCACAACTCGCCGGCCGCACTGTACTATAGTGTATATTGTATAATATTGTAGATTCTGTCGCCGTCCTCATTTCCCGCGATATCACATTAATATTCGAACGCTGTTGGATTACAGAATAAGGATTCTGGATGCGTTTAGGAAATTGTTTCATTCTACCTCCTTTATAAATATAGATTTATGTAAACAATGGCCTTATTGTATTTTTTAAATTGTATTTGTCGCCCTCAGGAAGTGCGTGTAACGAACTTTTATTAAATATTGTTATTTAATGTAATAAGTAATTACAAAAAAATAGGTTATTTACAAGAAATGATAAAAGCACTATGGCCCATTTGTTGCAATAATTACGTATTTACATATTTTTTAATATTTAAATATAGTGTTTTTTTACCCCTGCTTACCCCTCTGCGGGATACAGCGTGAACCTAAATGAATATTAAAAGAACGTTAATTGATAGATGGTTACATATGAACACCTGAAAAACTTTTGATTATGAATTAAAATTGTATTATTTTTTTATTATCTATTCTGTTTATTCTGTACTCTATTTATATTTTAACAATTAAATATGCTTAAACTTTTTTAATTACTACGGTGACATCATCCGTGGCTATCAGCGATGGTAAAAAAGAACTCCGGTGTGTTCTTCTTGTGGAGGCAAAAAACAATAATTATTGGTTAAACCAGTTGTAATTATCTAAAACTACAAGCATTAATAAGATAACTGCCAAAGATAAAGGAGAAAGGAAAAGATTTTAAGGTATCTTTCTTTTTGGAAGGTTAAAGTAACATTTGATAGTTGTAAGATTTTAAAAGAAAATTTATGTTGGTGTTTGGAAATATATTTTTTGGAAACCCAATTTTTAAGCACTTAACGTAAAGTAGAATGGTTAAAATTGTCGATATTATGCGTATGAGGTGGCGGTGCTTAAAGCCACGAGAAAAAGAAATCATTTCCACTAGAAGAAATTGAATCTACAAACGCTGCGTTTGTACCGACGCCATGCACGTCATCTTTTCTTTTTCTTCAATGACTTAAATTCTTTTAAGTTAATTCACACAAAAAAAGCACTTGTCGAGTATGAAATGGACGAAAACAAAGTCCAACAGTTTTTTGGTCAGTTATGTCTTACGTCATGTTCCAAACCTGCCTACCTGGCGTTTTTTTTTTCGGGGATTCTCCACCGATTACTGAGGAATGCGAGGTTTGCTTTCTTTGTTCGTTACCTTCGTGAGAAATGCCGAATTTTATAACTTCGTGAACGTTTCGCGAAACGTCTTTGTTGTTGTTTGTTTATATTTTGCCGTAGCGGTGATCTGTTATTTAGAAACGTTTGAAAATGTTTTTGAAATTAAATTATAATAATTTTATTATGATTGTATTAAAAAAAATTGAGAAGAAATAAAAGTTTGGTTCTTTTTTTACCCTAAGCTAGTTATATTTGGAGAGATTTCAAATGCTTAATAAAAAAACATATGGTTTTTTGTTCATAGTGACATTTCTAAAGACGATCCTTGAAAATGAGAAAAAAAATACTTTTTTAATTATTACTTCAAATTTTAGCATAGTGTCAACAACATCGAATCGAACCCCAACCACAGTCCTCCTGCCCCACAATTACCCTCAACTACAAATTATTAACTAAATTAGAAAGCAGGAGGCATTCTTACCGACCATAAGTCACGTTTACATAATCCCATGTAACGAAGCTAAGGCGATTAAAGAGAGTAACTTGCTCTCTCGTAAATAATGAACTTCCAAAGTTAATAACGTCTCTTAGCATTCCTGCGATGAATGTCTGTCGTCCACTTGAGCCTTGACGTGCATCGTCAACTCTTGTGACCAGTAATTGAAACTAACGAATATTGTTTGAGTATCGTTGTTTATTGTGCTTTAAGTGGGGTTTGGTTTAGTTTTTGTAACTAATAGGAGGGAAATATATGACTTTTGTTTAAGTACACTAAATTATAAATTTAAAAATAAAGTATTTTAGATGAATTAGTCGTGTATAGTTACTTAGGTGCAAAAAAAGAATTTCGTTGAGTGTGAACAGAAACTTTCTACTATCTAGGACCCACTCCTTCCTCCACTTTGGAATCTCAAATCCGTTAATAACACTTGTATTAAATGTGTTAACATTATTTTCAACGAAAACCAACGATTTTAAACGTTTAAATTATTCGCATCTGTATTCATTGTTATAATTTAAATAATTATAACAATGAATACAGATACGAATATTGATACTTCAGTTGAGAAATATTTCAAGATAGGTGTTGGAAATTAGAATACGAAACTATTTTGTATTGCATCCAACACCCAGCTTGGCACTTAACAGAAATATCTATTTTTCATGTATTTTCCGTCATTTAGGCTTGAATTCCTTCGGTTTACCTTTTCATAGTACCCGTTTTAGTTTAACCCACGGTGGTTTACACCGAAATGATTGACAGTTCAATTAAGGTTTTTTTTTTAATTAATATATTACGCAATTTTACAATTATTCCCTGAGATTAGATCGTAGAACCAAACATTTTATAAAATTATGTGAATCATTGACTTAAAAACATGCCTACTTACTAACTATATAAAGTCAAGATAATCCAATCTAAAATATATTAAATTTAAAATAATATTTCCCTTACTACTTACTAATAACTTTCACTGGACGCCCAGCACAGACATTCCAGGGTGAGATTAAGGCGTGTTCACATGATAATGCCGCAAACAATGCCTTATCGGTCGCTGCGGCGGGCGGCTTGCGTGGCTTCACTGTTACTCATTACGTTTTTAAGCCACCTAAATAGTAATATGTAGAAGATATTAGTGAAGAAAAAATATTTTTTATTTGAATGGTGCCCCCAATTTACCACCATTGCATTATAGGCAAAGGGAACCTAATGACAAGACATTCCGTTTCCCACACGCCGTCCAATTTTATGAGACATTGCGTGTTGAGAGGTGGAACTTAACGCCACGCTTTTTTGTGTTACCTTGTGTAGAATCGAACCCACAACCACGCGCCCAAAGTCAGACGCTGTGCCCCTACGCCACGATCTCCTAATATAATTTCTTAATATATAATCAATTCGATATCTGTAAAGCCTAAGTTCCTTCACAGTTCCCAGTTACATATCGCGTTACATTCACAACCTGCAGTATCTTTTCCTTGAGCAAATCAGAGTGTGACTGGAGACACGCGTGACGAGTAACCTGAGATACCCCTGTAGGTCTTGAGATTAATATTTCATCTACTATCTACATTCTAGAATCTAGTTTTTATATTACATGTACTTAGCTGAGTAAGTAAGAAAAATATCTAAGGATTACCTTTTTATTTGCGGCTTCGCCCCCAAACAAATGAAACCATCAACTAAGAAATAGTTGAAACCATTAACGTGACGTTACTTAATGTTAAGACACTCGGGTCACCACTTTGAATATTTGAGACATTAATCGCCGCGCTTTGTCAAATAGAGCGGGGAAACGAAAAAAATATATATTTTTATTATTCGAAACAAGTGCACATATTTAAATGTAACTAATCTGGCTTCGAAACTATACATAAATACGTCATTATTTTGTGATTCACAAAAAAAAGAATCGTCAAACCTTCTTTCGTTATTGATCTTCCATTTAAAGCGATACAAGTTAAAAATGATACCGTTATTTAGCCTTTAGAAGGAAGCGTGGGCGTGGACAATTATAAGTCGTTCGCTTATTTGCATAATAGATTTGAACTCATTCATCAATGTAGTCCGCAAAATTGTGCTTAGGCAGTAACAGCAAGTAATACTAATTTCGATATTGATGCCGTCGTTGCAAGGTGTTGATGTTTCTTGAAACCAGTGAAAAGTAATATTCCTTAACAGTTTTCCCCCATCCCCCTAGGGGTTTCGAGTAATCCAGTCGTAGCGATATCCTGAATACCCTCCATAACCTAACTTCATGCTAAATTTCAATTTTCTACATTATTTCAATACATAATTTTCTTCGGTTAAACACAAATACGACTTAGTGTCTTTAGGACTTTTTCATATACTGTTGAATAGGCTTTTATAAAAGTTTTAATAGTTTTTGTCGAAAGCTCATCTCAACTATCGTAGTTTGAAGTGGTAAGGAAAAGTGAAGTAAGTCTTTTTTTTCTTGACTTCACAAAATCTTGTAACATATTTTCGTATTTTGAGTGGCACTCCCACACTTACAAGTGTTCTTTGCTCTCCATGAAGTGATGGTCAATTGCGACCAAAGTGTAAGTAAGGGATCGCTGCAAAATGTGCACGCCTCTGCTGTCCAACCTCCTCAGTTTTCCGACACTAAATGAAATTGAATTGAAAAATTGAACTGTTTTTCAACAATAAAAATAATGTCCCAGGATTTAAAGTTAAATTCCTTGAATAACATTCTATTTTTTTCGTTTGATTTTGACACATTACGTTGTAACTGCGGATATTAACGCCGCGCTTTGTTTTGCCAGAGCCTAATATAAAAAAAAGGCTACAACATTATAATACAATTTCTTTATAAACTAAATGAAACGAAATCTTTAGGCATTGTGTACATTTTTAGGTCAAGACTTTGTTTCGCTTCTATTGTTTTTAATTTTACTATATAACCTGTTTCTACATTTTCTGTAATTCTGTAAGGAGGTCAGCTTGGTGGTACCTGCTAACATTGTTATATATATTTCGGGTAAAGCAACATTGCTTTCATAATTTGATGGGTTTACAACTGAATTTGTCTTATCAGTGATTGTCTTTACAATGTCACTGATAAGCTTTTATAATTGATGTTGATAAGAATTTCTATGTATTATATATGTGTTTCTACTATAAGTAGAGATAAGAGAGTGATATCGGAAAATCAATAGTTCCTTCCAGAGGGCAGTTGTGCCAACGACTGTAACCGCGATATGTTGTCGATTCGATTAACATTCGAGGAAATGCCTCCAGATTTGATCGGAAAGTGTCTTAATGGAAACGGAGTGTCTGAAGTGTGAGGAACACAGCGTGAAAAACATAATTTTATAAAGAATTAAAATAGTATGTGTCGTACTGTACATAAATAGTTGAGAATAATCCGTAATCACAAAATTAATTTATATTTACTCGAATAGAGAATCAAACTTGATACTTTCAACAAAAAAGGACAATATAAAGCAAGCTTATAAAATTACTTAAGTCGTACTTCGTAAATAGTTAAGAATAATCCGATTATAGCCACTTCGTAAACCGCTGGAAAGATTTAACTTCACTTTTTTTTAATTTAAAAGCTTAACGTATTTCAGCTTTTGTAACGTATAAAGAATTGTACCTAAATGCTATGTTTATATTCTTTCCATGCCGAATACAGGGGAGGCAGAGGGAACCTAGTGGTAAGACACTCTGTTCTCATTAAAAATTTCTGCCATCCCCTCCTCCGAATTCCTGAGGCATTGCGTGTTGAATGAAGGAATTCAAGGCTGCGCTTTGTCATTCCCCCGAGCTCGTATCGAACCCATAACCATCGCGTATTGCAGACGCACGGTTGTACCCTTGCGCCAAGGCGAGCATATTCTTAATAAGATCATCGATTTTAAGAAATCGTTGGCGGTAATTTGTTAAAATTATGTCAACAGACAGACAGACATACGTTAAATGTACATGGCACTTTAATAAAACAATGTCTTGAATCTTATACAGGACTTCAAGAAGTTATTACAAGTGAACTGTAGTGTAGATGTAAAATGAAGTAATATTCTCACAGAGAAATGGCCGAGTGTCGGAATTAATTTGCGATACCACTTTCGCTGTTGCGCAAGCCATTGTTTTAAAATACTCTTGTATAGAATTTTAAAGTGGCGTTTAACTCATTTCACTCATGTTTTCACTAAGACCAGCTTTTGAATGTTTAAAACGAAGTTGTATGTACAATTGTACGTAATATATAATTATATATTGGATATTCCACGGAATATAGCTTCGCGATTTTGCCCGCATATAGCAGTAGGCATACGGAATTCAGTGGTATGACTCTCCGTATTCCACGCACCACTTGCACACATTTCTACGTCGCATTGTGCTTGGTTACAACGGTTGAGCAAATGAAATTATTAAATATTTCATTATGATATTTTGAAGTTTATAAAATTTCCGTTATTCTCATTGCGCATGCGCATCAAATTCAATACATACATATATAAAGATGTACTTCTATATAGAAACGTTCGTTAATGTAGCAGAAGTTTTTCATTTCTTCTCTCAATGAAACCTTTCCATTTCCATGCCGTCGATGATTACAATTTGACGTTGCTGCCACAAATGTAAAGATTTGGGCTCTTTTTGAAATGATATAAACAAACAAACAAAACAAACCTTTCATATTCTAAAGAAATATGTCACTGGTATTTAGTAAATATTATATTCTTGGTAGAATAAGTTTTTTTGGCATATAACAGGGTGAGGCTTCTCTTCATTCGGAACAGTATTGATGAGCAGTCCTGGAGGTCTTCATGGTCTATATCTTTCTTATTTTTTTGTCTCTATTCGAAAGAGTTATTTAAAGACTGTAATGTTTGAAGCTTCCTTTCTATTTGGATAGCCTAGTAGTGCAAAATTTAAAGCAGGCAGGAGTTAGTGTTAAGACACTCCGGCTTTAGCTTGTGGCACTGTGAGTTATTGTGTCGACACTCTGAAAATAGGTGCTGGTGACAATATTTTCTTTATTTTTATAGTACATTTTTAATAATACGAAAATTTTGACAAGAACCTATTTATTTCTTACAATTTTGAAACAGAAACGTGATAAATATATGTATCTATGTTAATATATTACGTGACGTTGGAAGGTACTTAGTAAAATGATTCTATTTGATGAAACTTAGGCTTATTTTTTGTCACGTTCTTCATATATGCATGTTCACGTGACACGTGCAATTACTACCTATTTAAAAACATTTTTTTTAAATTCCCGTAAAAATATATATGTCGCGGCGGACACATAAACGTTTTTGTATTTATTGTAATATTATTGTAAATTCATAATTGTCATTGGAACGTATAGATTTCGATTTTGCGGCAAATTTTCTCCAAAATGGGCAAAAGTGGAAGTCTAAGCGCATGTCTTTTTAATGATGTTGACTTCTAACTTTAATTTTCACTGTGCACTAAGAGACTAGAACTAAAAATTGTTTATTAATTTTTAGTCTGATTCTTCTGATGTTGAGAATAATAGGCTTTACAGACGGACAGACAGACATAGACTATATGAGGGTTCGATTTTTTTCATGAGGTACACAACCCTAAAAATACTGCCCTAAAATTTAAGCCATATATTTTTTAAAGAATTAATTAATAATTTCACCTTAACTTATTAGAACTAGGAACGCGGTCTATTTCACTACAGGTTCCTTTGAATGTCGTTAGTAATAGCTAATTAAAAAGAATTATTTTTATGGCGTCAAGCTATTTACTTAAGGTAAGAGAAACATTGCGAGATTTTTACACTTTCCAGACGAGACTTGTTTGTGTATTAGTGTTTTACTTGATATTTGTGTTAGCTTCACTCTGTATCCCGCACATTACAGTGTTAGCAGAGGGAACCTAGAGGGAACATAATCCGTTCCCCACGCACCGCCTAATTTTCGAGATAATAATAACTCGAACTCGATACTGCGTTTCGTTTATCAGAGTGGTGAAATAATATATTAAATATAATTATTCCCTTAAATTGATGATCGAACCTACACCCGTCGCGTCTACAGTCAGACGCCCACTGGTCCACGATGACTTTAAACGTTACTTTTTACTATTCAATATTTGCAACTAGAATTTACTTTAGAGAACAAATCTAATGGCTTACAATTCATTTTTGTTTTTCGTTTTGTCCTCGTTATTTATTCTATTCTCGTTGGGACGTTGCGACTTAATTTATACTAAGAGAATTGTATAGGAAATATTATTTATATTATGTATTAGCGACCATCGTAATAAAGCGGTTAAGTTTCTTACTCTAGGCGCGAAGGTTGTGGGTTCGATTCCCTTTTGGCGAAATGAATTATTTTCAATATTTCGCTCTGGCGGCTTCAAAAAGCAAGGTTTTGAAAAATCTGCGATACGTGAGCAACGAAGTGTCTTAACGCTAGGTTCCCTCTACCTACCCTGCTGTATGCGGGATACTATACTAAAAAAATATTTAAGCTATCATAAATAATATTAGTAAAGTGTGAAATCAGCTTTATAACATCCCACAAGACCCGCCTCAGGGTGCGCCGGTGCTCGATAGCAGCTATTGTGTCTGTATTAGTACCCACTACCTATGCTAATAATATAATGAGAAGGTATTCTTATTTCTTTACAATGGGTATATGCTGTTGTATGGAATATGAAACACTATTGAAAATGTATGGTTGATATGATATTTTTTAGTTATATTAAGTTTAGAGGTCGAGTGTGAACGCGGCGGTGGTGGCTTGGATTCTCGGAGAAATAAGTTATTTTCCTTTCCTTTCTTCTAGTAACAAGAGGAAGCGCGTTAATCCGCCAATAAATTTGCAATATCTCAAAAAAATAGGCAGGATATGGGTAACAGAGTCTCTTAACACTAGGTTTGCTACAAGCGGGAAAAAGCGTGAAACTGCTTTTTGTACACAGTTTCCATCTTCATTCCATAAAAATAAACTATAAAACTGTAATTTTTCCTATTCATAAGCTATACAGTATAAACACAGCCTTATTAGTCGATACTTCCCACGTGTCTCCACAGATATGCCAATAACTGAGCTCGGTCACGGCCATTGAACGACCTAAGACTCTATTATAGGTAGACTATACTGTATAGAACCGTATGGAAAGCTTGCCTATTTTAAATAATTGCCTAGGTCAAGTTTACGCTATTCGTTCTATAGAACCATGCCAACTTAATAGATCAGAGAACAGAGAGACTTATCTCTCTGTATTAGTTTGGTTGATCGCGATCATATCGAGAAGCTTATATTGCTTATAAGCTTGAATTGCTTGCGGCAAAGCCGCAGGTAAAAACTAGTCTATACTACTCTTAGATTGCCTCACAGCCTCACGTGCTGTAGATAGTATCTACATAAACTATTCAATTTAAGTAACGTATGCCAGCATTCACAATCGCAGCCATTACCTTAAGCTTGAGATATTCTATTGATATTGAAGCTGTGAGCTTAGCTGCCTCGGAGTAAGTATTTGCAAGTAAATTACGTATTATATATGTTTGGTGTAAGGAGAATATACGCCTTTATATACTTTCTTCTATTTCTCAATTTATTTTGGTTCAACCTATTCGTGCTTATACAAGGGTAGGCAGAGAAAATGTAGTGTAAAGGAGAAATAGAAGAGATCTATCTATTTCTACTTTAACTACATTTCATTTTTCTCTATATGTATCTATCTATATATATGCCTAAGTAACTACAAGCCCGCATGTTCATCACTTCTAACGTATGTAGATACAAAGTGACACCTAAACTTTCACATTTTCCATTCCAATGAGAGGCACGTGATTTACACGTATATAAATATATGAATATAAAATATGTTTTAGTGTTTGTACGTAAATTTAGAAGAAAAACGTGTTAAACGTCTGTTTTTAACACGTTTTCTATAAACTGATGGATATACACACATACAGAATAGACCTTAAAATAAATTTTATTATTTGCGCGTTTTAATTTACTTTTCAACAATTCGTTCTCACTTTCTGCCCAATTTTCAAGCTTTGAAGTTTTCTGGTCAAAATCTCTTTCAATAAGAGAATTTAGTGAAAATTTGTTAAGAGACCTGACGTACAATCAACGAATAACAAATGTTTAACAGAAAATTTTGGATGAAGCTATGCACTTTCACAAGTCAAAGTAAACAAGTAACTTTGAACTTATTGACAAACTAACCAGAAATAGGTTTAGAGTTGATTTGTACGCGGTAGAAGTAAGAGCGGGCTGCGGGAGGATAACAACGTAATTTCTCTATAACTTAAACCCTAGCTAGATTAGGGATTGTAGGGGAGCTACGAGACGAGATTTTTTGAAATTCTTACGAAAACGAGAACCGAGAGAGAAAGAGAGAGTTTTCTAAGTGAGAGTTCTCTTAGAATCCATACAAACAAATAATAAATAATAATAATAAATCTTTATTTCAGACATATTCCATATAGAGTAAAGAGAGTTGTTAGTAAACATTTGCTTAACCTACGTTAGTAATTAATATAATTTATTATCTATCTTACATGAATATTATTCTAGTGCCTCCACATTGGGCCGTCCATTTTACATGCCAATGTGCTGAGGAGGGTGTTAGTGCTGCTCGTGACTCTACCTATTACAGAAGCGACCCGCTTCCGAATGATTGAGTAAAGATCATCAACACCTGCCTCCGCAAACATCGTTGACGCACTGCAATGACGAGCCTTCCCTAGCACCGCCCTCAGCACATTGTTGTACTGGACACGCAAAGTAGCGAGCGATTACTAGTCTAATTATATTAGTTGTTTCGCAATATCAATAATGAATGTAACAACGTAACGTGAGCTAATGTTGTAAATCAATCACCCGACGCACTCGGGCGGGCCACCTCCGCGCCGCCCCGCCGCCGCGCCGGTGACGCGTGAATCCCGCGGAAATTAACGCTGTACAGTGTCTGTACACGCGATTTATGTCCGTTCGACCGTATTTTGTATTGCTAAATATTGTTTTTTAATTGGCCTTAAAAAGCAAGGATTTTTTATTTTTTATACAAATATTATTAACCAAGATCCCTTTTTTAAACGCGACGGTTTTGGGTACGATTCACACTCGGGGGAATCATAACCAACACTGAATTCCGGTGCGTGAGAAATAGAATATCTTAACACTAGGTTCCTTCTGTCTTCCTATCTATATGATAGATACTTTCATTCATATATACATAATATATGTATGTATGTGTATTTCAGAACTGCATCGTATTAAAGTAGTTGCGAAGCTGTTTTCATCTCGTGTAACTTTGATGTTGAGTAATATTCTTCTTGCGCGATGAAATTTATACTTTGTTGTTATACTTTTTACTTTACTTTTCTTGTTTTAGATTAAATCTTAAACATTTTTAACACATGTGGCTTTCTTTTTTTAGAAAACGTATAATATTCGAACGCTTGGATGGTTTCCAAGAGGTGGAGGTTCAAATCCCGCTTCGTTTATAGTATTTTTCTCTCCTAAGTGATTCATATCTTTATCCTACAGGTATTTTATGAGGAGTAGGCCTTTTCTTCATTGGATTAGATTTAGAACATACAATCACGTTAGTATTTCGCCATGAAAATAATTATTACTGTTAAAAAAAATAATAAGTAATAGATCCTTCAGGCATTATGATTGCAGTTGGGTCTTTAAGTAGGTAGTTACGAGTATATGCACATCAAACGTGATTTAGCTCTTTAGTCGTGAGTTCAATCCAACTTGGAGCAGTGCTTATACAAACTAATATACGCGATCTACACAAGGCTTCGTCCGCGTAAATTTATTGATTTATTATAACAATAATTTATTGTTTTCCTTGCTTAAACTTATTGTCTTAAATAATATTAAAGCTTAAATAATATTAAAGCTAAATTAAACAAATATTTTACATAAATTGTAGCCTATGTGTTATTGTAATGTATAAGCTTCATTATTGTGAAGTTTCATCTAAATCCGTTCAGTAGTTTTTGTGGGAAAGTGAAACAAACATATATCCTCACAGACTTTCATATACACGGCAAGTTGTGTTTCTTAATTTTCATGAAGGGAGGCAGCACAGTTCTCACTCGCGCAGGCTCACCTTCTGACTATTAACGCGAAGGTGGCGCTTTCGATTCCCACTGGGGAAATGGAAAATTAACTATTTTCCCTGCGTTGATAAAATAAAAAACAAAGTGATTTCTCACAAAATTGACGTTGCTTACTATACTTATTAGGTATCTTTACACATCTCTCTGATACCCTAGGTCAAATATAACACTAGGTATCAGGTATTATAAGATAATGTTTACGTTGTGAATGCCAGCGTGTCACGTTACGTAAGTATAGCGTCGTCACGTTACTGCGAGTCTGTTAAAATAAATCTAAGTATATATTTATATGCACTAAAAATATATAGTTATATATGTGCTTAGAATATTGATCTATATATATATAGAAAAAGTATTTGTTTCGTTTTCTAGTTAGAGGTTTCCTCATATTAGACACTACGCACACTAAACAAGTCACCGCGCGGCATCGCCAGCTAGAACGATACGAATATTTATTTATTTTAATTTCGTTATCTGTACATACTTCATAAATCGTAATTTTTTTTTATTTTATTTAATTTTGCTTGTAAAAATTTTGTGACTTTGAAAGCGACAGGTTGTGAGTTCAATTTTCACTCGAGAAGTACTAATATTTAATATTTTAATTTTTTCATCAAGGCAGAGCGTAGGTATATGAACGCACTATGAGACGACAAGGTTGCTTTTTTACAAATATATTTTTCATAAAAGTAATATACTTTCTCATATTCAAAGAACACCTATTATAATAGTAAAATGCTAGTGCTTCACTTGTAGAACGCCATTCCCAGCGACGCGGCGCTCGAGGTATAACAACCTCTGTAATGAGAGAAACGCACTCTGCAACACAAATTGTCCTCTTTACCGGAAACATTGTAGGAAAAATTACTATGAATACTAATATACCTAGGACACTAGTAGTTTCTTCGTTCCACTAGGATTTTTGTGAAATTATATCATAGTGCTGGTTATCCCTCATTCCCTAACTTACATTCAAAATTTAAATTTTCTGATACATTTAAGAATAGAAAACAAGAATTGAAGAACACATTAAGTATAGTGAAATAAATGTAATTAATTATTATCTCGAATAGAGATCGAACCCCCCACCAAAGTATGTCTGCTTCACTTTTTATCCTGCATACAGTAGGGTAGATAAGGGTAACGTAGTTTTAAGACACTTAGTCCTCCACCTTCGCCTAATTATTAAAACAATTCATTCCCGCAAAAAGGGATCGAACCTACACTTGTTACACCTACATACACTACTACAATTAATTAAAATATCAAATAATAACTCATAATTCAAACATTTTATATCCAATTAAATCCTACATCGTTAGTCGTCACTGGTTCCATTGTTTTATCATTCGTTATCTGTAGAACAATTAGCGTGACGTATCTGTCACAGTGGGCTGTTTGCATTCTGTCGTTTGCCTATAACGAGGTTTGTTTTTTGTTTTATTTAGTGATGTTTATTTGTTTTGCAGTTTTCTTACTAGTGTTGTGATTGGTGTTACATTAGTGTAAAAGAAAAAGGTTTGTTTAAATTGGATGGAAAACTATTAATAAATAATAAAGAAAATAAGCTGTAGCTGTGTGTACAATAACATTTCTTATTTAAAAAAAACCAAAACTTAAATTCTATATAAACAAGCAATGTATCGAAAATTCGGCGAAAAATGGGGAACGGAAGTGTCATAGTGGGAACGGAGTGTCTTCACACTAGGTTCCCTCTGCGTACTTTGCTATGTGCAGAATACAGCGTGAAGCTAAAACAGAAAAAAGATAGGATTGGATTTGTATTCATGTGATCCCGGTTTAAGCTGTACCTACTAATAGAATAAATGTATTAATTAAGTTTAACATTTTTTTGGTATCACCACTTGAGTAATCTGCTTACATCGAAATTGGATTACATAGAAACATTCATTAATAGCTAATTTTCTACATCAAGCCTCTGTGTCTAACTGAAAGAAAAAGTCAAAGTATAAATCTCACTGAAAAAATATCCCGCGTATAGCAAAATACACAAATGGAACCTAACGTTAAAATATTCTGTACCCTGCTTCTTCTCTTCTTTGCAAAGCGAGGAAATTAAAATGTTTCACGTTCCCTTGTGAGAATCGAGCCCATGACGGCCGCATTAGGCTGCGCCACGACGCGGCTGTTTCTTTATTAAGAATATCTCTTTTATAAGGAAAAAAAGAAAATATTTCTTATTTTGTGTTAGATTTGAATATATTAGTCACTTTACCTATTAATGACTAAGAGATAGTTATCAATTTAGGTAAAATGACTCACATTTCTATCTAAAATTCTAAGTAAACACAGACAAAGTCGCGGGCAAAGCTACTGTATAATAAAATTAGTAATACCTGCGGATGTGACGTCGTACCTGCGGCTATCATTCGATTAACTTGAACGACTCGTTTTTATGTCCTTCTGTGCTTCAATGTTCCGTAACATTGATAATGGGAGAGATTCCCACATGTGTAATATTGTTTCTTTAGTATATATGTTTTATATGAAGTATATATTTACTATAATATATCTAATATGTGTAGCTATATACTGCGTTAAGTTCCGGAATTCGGCAGAGAGTAGAGACACTAAGTCACTCCGTTCCCCACTTCTCGTCTAATTTTCGAGACCTTTTGAGTGGCCAAACGCTGCATTTGCTACCATAGCGAGGAAATGAAAACGATATGTTTCCCCTATTGTAAATCGAACCCATAACCGTCGCGTTTACTACGCTACGACAGCATTCCTTTCAAGTGTTTCATAAATTCCCCATCACCCTATTCACGCCTTACCTATGTTTTAAAGTAAACTGTAAACACTGATTGTGGGAAGTTTGGTCTTCCGAAGGATGTTATAGATACACAGTACAATGGCCATTGTAGGCTACGTGTTTGACAAATATTGTGAATTCAACTTTTAACTTGCCGGCGGAGTCAACGTCTGTGTTGACGTCGATTTTCTTTTTATAGAAGTTACAGAGTGTCTTAACACTAGTCTCCCCGCTATCGCTGACGCTATCAAAACAACATTTTAATTTTTTATTTGCTATATCAATATTCACCATTTTAATACGAGTATAATCTGTAAATTTAAAACAATATTATTTCTTTTAAAGTTCCGCCCTTTTTACCGTATAGCAATTAAATATAATAACTCTCAGATCCCCATGGATCGAATCTACAATGGCGCCACGAATGTCACACAACAAGCACGGCTTCGATTTTCCCATATTTTATTATATTATAACGTTTTTTATATATTTTATTTTAAGCAGCGAAGCCTAAATAGTCAAAAAGTTATTAAAAATATTCCTATAAAAAGAACGACATAAAATATACAATTAAACATTTAAGGACAGTCGTGGTGCAGGGACACAAGCGTGTGACTGCAAATACGAGTGGTTGTAGGTTCGATTTGAACTCGGGAAAATTATATAATTTTCATGCTCTAGTAACGAGACAAGCGCGGCATTCAGTTCCGCCACCCTATAATGCAATGCCTCAAGAATTCGTCGGAAAGTGGGGATAGGAAATGTCTTTAAGGAGTGCTTTAATACTAGGTTCCCAGGTTCCACCTACCTACCCTCTATGTGCGGAACGCCTCCGAAGTTTAATAACATTAAACTTAACTTTTACTTTGCGTATAACGAATGAGATACGAGAACGTTCACTGGACATCTGCCAGACGTGAGACACTTAAGAATGCAATAGTTTGCATTTGAACTAAATTGCAGTTGCTATTAACATTCTGAAACCCATTAAGCGCAGTGAGTAAATGTATAGCGAGGGAGTCACTCGTTGAGATACACGTTTAGATATTTTCATATTAATTGTTTTTTTTTTTCAATATGTTATTTTGCTACTACATAAAAAAATGGGTTTCAAAACTATCTTTCGAACTGAGAAAAGAGTGAGTAAGCACTATCGTAAAAAATTACAACAAGCGAAGCGAGGTGGTTGAAGAGCGAGACGAGCAGGGGAAGTCCCTTAGAACAAATATATATACATATGTATGTTTGTATGTATATGGACATTATATCCTTGACCGTGGGAATTTATTAAATCCCATATAAAAAGTGTTAACAATACAGAATAAGCGTCATTTTTAATTGCGCACTGCTATAATGATTTTCTCGGTACTGTTCAGTGTTGGTGATGTCTTAGGTGTCAACTGCAATGGTGTAGAGGTTACGTGGATCTTTGCTTACCTACATATAGGCACATATAAGTGAATGCTATAGAATGAAAAAAGTAAAAACGCGTATTTCGATACTACAAAGGGAATCAAAATTCATAGGGTACTTCCGAGTTACCTAGAATAATAAAATTTGGTAGCTCAATTTCAGAAAAACCTCGAGACCTCCAATTTTTGTACGGAACCGGTGGGCGAGCCCGACTCGCGCTTGACCGATTTTTTATTTCATATACTGACTCAACATATTAGAAAGTACCATACTATTACAGTATGTGTAAGATAATTGCATCTCCTCCAACTAATGTAAGTGCAAATGAATGCAATACAGTCGTGCGCATTTCCGCAATATTATAGTCTTAGGGAGATTTCATACATAATTTAACCATTATTTTGGTAAGTTTAAGCTTAAGATCGTTAAAGTGTAAGTTGATAGTTACATAACTATTTATAAGTTACTAGCGGCCCGCTCGCGGTTTCACCCGCGTGAACTATGTTATTATTAATTTCTGTCTCCATGACTACGTCCTAGTGACGTCTATGCAAAATTTGAGACTCCTAGCATTTGTAGTAACGTAGTTTCATACAAACTTTCGACCCCAAAAACAACCCCTTAGAAGTCGAATATTGCAAATTCCCGTCTTAGCGAGCACCTACGTCCTATAAATAACTCCTATGCAAAATTTGAGACTCCTAGCACATGTAGTTTCTGAGATTTCGTGATGAGTGAGTGACCTTTCGATTTTATATATATAGATAACTAACAGAGCAATAATTCCTTCCGTTCCTATAGTCTATCACCAACTGTGGTATGGTATTCTAAACATACTGTGTATACCGGAAGTGGCATAAAGCTACCTGTCCTTCACGGCAGGTAGCCGCTTTGTACCCGCACCCCTTGTGTTACACGTGAGTAGCGCGGAAAGAATAGCTTTTATGTTTATTTATAAATATATGCCATCGTAGTGCAGTGGCAGGTTCTAGCTGTAAGCGTGACGGTTGTGGGTTCGATTTCTTTATCTTTACAGTAGGTTCAATCTACTTACAATGCTATTGTGAAATACATCAAAAATATTAATATATAAATGTCCTTACGACGTTTAAACTTGTAAAATATGCTTATAGAGTTTACATTCTTAAATCTTAACTATGAAGTGTTCCATTCGTACTTGGGAAATTAATCAATGCTCATGTCCCTCAAAATTGGGCGGAAACCGGGAACAGAGTTTCTTAGCAGTAGATTCACTCTGCCTACTCTTCTATGCAGGAATAGGCATAATTATTTATAATACCATTAATATTATTAAAAAATTAGTTTAATATATCATTTGCTTCGAACATATGTATTTAGATAACTCGCGATAAAAACGATATAATGACCATCTGCTAATAGGTGGTATCTGCTATAAGTTGAAACGTTCGTTTAAAAACAACATTTTTTTGTATATTTTAAAATTGAATAAAAAGTAAAGAACAATGTTTTAACAATAAGTTTTCTAGAATGCAGTGAAAAGTGCGGAACGCAGTATATTAACACTACGTTCCTACACTACGTTCCTTCTTCGTTCACGTAGGACGTGATACAGCGTGAAACTGCGAAAATAAATAGTAATAGTATTGATTTGAGGGTATTGAATAAACGGCTATATAAATGTTTCATCTGATCGAAATCCTTTATATAATGCACGGGGCCCTCCTCTACGCTATATATAGAACTGACAGTCATGGAACCGTAAAATAAAAACCTTATACAGTAAACTATTCGTATTTAGTAACTAAAATTTAAATTTAATACGCTATGATGCATATAGGATGCGCTTGACTGTACTTGATGATTGCAAGTTCAAATACAGCTTTGAGGTCATTTTTATTTTTGTTTATATGTGAGATAATGAAGCCGTCACGGTGTCTGACTGGAAGCACGACGGTTTGGATGCGATTTCCACAAGGTAATAAGACAATGCGCTGCGTTAAGTTTCGCTACTCAGTCTTACAATGTCTCGAAAAATGCGATGCGTGGATTGAATGTTTTGATACTGTGTTCGCGTAGTTACCCTTCTATAGTGTGAAATTGAAAATTAGTTTTTTTTACCAACAAAAACTATAAGAAATCACTTATAAAATAATTGATTTTCCATTATTACAATTCAAAGCCGTCGAAGCTGAAAAACGTTGGTCTCTGCTAATAAACCCAATAAACCTCGCCGCGGTACGAACGGTTAGATTATCTCTATATTGTTACCACTTGGATATAGCGTTATTAATGGGGGATACTTTGCATACATTTGTATTTTCACTTTATTATAATAATGATGTTAATGATTGAATTGTTATCTATCTTCATACATATAATGAAATTCTAAGTGATCGCTGTCCTTACATGGAAAATTGAGAGCCCTTAATGCGGCTTCGCCTGCTTGAACTGCTGCGAGTAAAGACGGTAATGTAAATTTATTAATCTGCATTGCTTTAGTGTGCTGACAACACAACCTTATTAAAAGATATCCATACATTGATAACTAAAGTTTTAGCCAATTTGATAAAGCAATTATTTGTAGCAATTTGTAGCAATCGATATTATGTTTTATTTATGAACCAATTTAAATAAAACAAACATTAAATGTTATGGGAAGTTTCTAAAAAAACGGAATTACGGCAGAGACTGGAGGACGGAGGGTTTTGACACTAGATTTTCTTTACGCTGTTTCTCGCACATAGCGCGGTAGGCAGAGGAAACCTGGGAAACTAGTATAAAGACACTACGTTTCTCACTTTCCACCGAATTCTAATGGTGTTAAGTGGTGGAACTTAACGCCATAGTTACTAATGTAACGATTACATACTATTTATTTACCAAAACGTCATTTAGATTTTAGATTATATAAAAGGAACATTTCTACTTCTATAAGTTAATAGTAATCTATGATACAAATATATACAAATATCTTTACAATTCTCATCTCAATCCATTCAACTTAATGTATTTCCAAGGCACTCTCAAATTAGCCAAATAAAAATTTATATAAAATAATAAAATGGCATCCATACTAAAAGCTCTACGAGAGTCATTTAAAGTCTTTTAATTCGAAGCAACACCAATTCACTTCGAATAAGTAAGTGCTGTAGGTTACTAACTATGAATCTTTTTTACTATTATTATTATTTCTTACACTATAGTCTATTTTTTTAAATTATTTATTCACTCAAGTATTGCTTTGAACATTAGTGGAATGTTTTAACCCCAGCGGGATACAGCGTGATTATGAGTTCAATTTCTACGTGAAAAAAAATAGATAGTGTATTAAGAATAGATATAATATTTAATATTATATTGTATTAGTATTTATATTGTAGTAATGAAACGACTAGTTAATTGTATATTCTGTTATATCCGAATAAAAGGTTTATTTATTTATTTTTATTATTAAGAACTTTTTTATTTTAAAGTGTCTGCCTAAAGATTAATTCTACGAGCGATCAACAAATCCTGTAGTTAACTGTAGCTTATATAAGTACATCGACGCCGGTCGGAGCTTTTGAGCCACCATTGGCTGGGTAGGGTGACTGTTTTTGACTAGTTTTATTATTTTTTATATTAATTTATACATTATCATACATACGAGTATACTATACGCAGGAATAATTCGGTTGAAGTGATAGGATATGACAATTTTTAATAGTTTCATAAATAATAACAACTCATAGTTGAGTTGAATTTAATTTAAAAAAGCCCTATAAAAACATATGTGTATCCCATATACAGCAGGGTAGGCAGAGGGAATCTAGTGTTAAGATACTCTATTTCCTACTTTCCGCCGTATGTCGTTATTTTTTTAACTTCCCGCTGCATACCGTCGTGTAGATAGAGAGAACCTAGTGTTATGGTACTCCGGTCACTTTTGCCCAATTTTCGACTTGTTGCGTGGAGTTCTGCCGCAGAACCCAACCTCACGCTTTATCTTGTTACGAGAGCGAGTAAATGAAAATAATTCGTTTTCACTAAGTGGATATCGAACTCACAACTTTCGGTTTACAAAATTTTAATTACAGAAATGTGTGTATCTATAATTTGAATCATGGACACACTACTATGAATTTAGTTTTATATGTGCCGCCGAAATTGGGACGATATTGGTACGAGCGGGCTCAAATACTGAGCTTATGAGACAGTTGAAGGAACAAATACATATATTTTGTATGGGAAAACCTTTTAGAGTTAGTAAAAAAATGATTCTTGTTTTGATTTAGTGATCAGTCACTCCGTACTACGCTCGACGCCTGTGACACAGGACTGACTAAGCGCGACGATCGTGGATGCGATTCCCACTCGGGGGAATTAATTACTTTCTTTTGCTTCCTCTGATTCGGAAACAAATCGCGGCGTTCAGTTCTCCACTCAACACGCAATGCTCTTAAAATTAAGAGTAGCGGACGGAGTGTCTTAACACTAAATTGTACCCTATTATATGTAGAATATAACAGAAATAGAAGAAAAACCAGAATTAAAAGTACCTTTGACATATTAACTGTAAGTAACTTAAGCCCTAACTTAAATAGGTCAAGAGTGACTTCCATAGAAAATAAAGCAGTTTACTTCGTCTTTGCGAATGTGAACTAATCCCAGCACAATTGTAGGTTTATAGTTATACTTCTAACTTATATTTCTAGCGTTTGGGCTTTGTGTCTGAGGCAAGTGATTATTATGGAACTGGTACATTTTAGACGATTTCGTATGAAGAAATAATTTGGTGAAAGAATATTGTTAGAATTTGTTATTGTTAAGTGATATATATCATTTACTTTATTTTGTTCACGCTGTATCCCGCATATAGCAGGATAGGCAGAGGGAAACTGGTAACTAGGGTTCGCTCAATACTCTGTTCCCATTAGGACACTTCTGCTCTCCACTTTTCGTCAAATTCTGGAGGCATTGCGCATTGAGTGGCGGTTCTCAACTCAACGAGGAACGAAGAAAATGAAAACATTTAAATATTATTTTTTAAATTAATTTCTTCGAGTGGTAATCGAACCAACAACCTGTTGTGCTTTCAGTTTCACGCTTGAGCCGACTTCCCTAAAGTAATATAATAATAAATATACCTATCTATTTTCCTATCCCCAAATGGGAATCAAACCCACAACCAGAGAAGCTAAAAACGATATATTTTTAAATACTTGTTAATAATAACCTGATATATGATGTCGAATGTTCTATTTGAGTAATTTAAAGTCGAATCTAATAGAAGTATAAAATATATTAAACAAAATATAATATTTCAATAAAATAATTTAAAATCGTAAACTGTCAGTCTGGCGGATGTCTGCAACCGGCGCGGATGTAGTTCTTTCGGAAGAGTAAAAGAGAAACTTGCTTACTTGCTTTTAAAAATATAATTGTGTATTAGAGTTCGTCGTTGCGCTGGGGTACAGCATAAAAGCGGTGGTTATGAGTTCAATTTCTACGTTAGGTCCCCTGAAAGAATTATTTATTCACTGCCTCGAACTAGAATCGTAATAGAAGCCAAAACAATGAATTATTTTGACAACTATTGTAATAAATATTTGTCTATTTTTCTGTGCATTTGATGACACTAATCTCACGGCTTAGCCGATTTAAATGCAGTTTTCACTATTGTATTTTGGCATAGTACTTCCCTTAACATACTAAAGTGTTCGTTTTTTTTAAATTCGGTTCATGAATAATAAAGTTACATCAATATAAGGAATTTGGGTTGACAAAAAACTACAAAATAATTTTATTATTGAATTGGCTACAGTTTTTAAGGTTTTTAACACTATTAGTTTATAACACTAAAATAATTCAGATTAGGAAAAAATAATTATGTAGTTTTAGCGGGCGAAGTCGTGAGCTGGTCACAAGTTCTAAAATAAAATATATAAAATAATAATTTAAATTGTAACACTGTTTTTGCCGCTTTAGTAGCAGCATATGAAAGTAGCTCAATTTTTCTTTATAATTGTGGCATTATTAGATTATTATCAATGCAAGAAAGTGCTCGGTGAGTTTTACTGCATTTAATTATAAATTATAGAAAATAATAGAAATGTTTTATGTTCCATTTGAAACTAGAACTCGAGGAGGTTGTGGGACTGCGGCAACGGTGGCAGCTTAGGTTCCCATTCGGGGAAGCTATAAAAACAAGCTGTCTAGATGTCACGGTGTATTGTATTTTATATATCAAGCCCTTTAATTTTATACCATTTTGGAGTAATAACAATATTCATTATCTGAAATTTCATTGTCATTAGAACTGAAGTCGTAGTCCAAATTTTAGCTCAATCGGACACTGACAAGTTGGTCTAATTGAGTTTGCAAGATATGCTAACAAATAGATACTCGTATTAACACATCTTTACGCTGTATCCCACGAGTTGCAGGGAGAACCGAGTGTTAAGTCTCCTCCTCACTCCTCACTTTTCGCCGAATTCTCGAGGTACTGCGTGTTGAGTGGCGGAACTTAACGCCGCGCTTGGCCTCGTAACCAGAGTCAAAAAAATGAAAATACGTTTACGTAAAATACGTTACGTACGTTTCAGTTTCTCGAGTGGAAATGGAACCCGAAATCTGTAGCGTTGACAGTCATACACTTATGCTCCCGCGTCACGACCTATTTATGTCATTGTATAACAATCTTAACAACGAAAGTCGCTCATAAATGTTAAATTATAACAATTTCCATGTAAATAACGGATATACCATGTAATTTCAAGACAATCTTTCCGGCGCACGGATTCGAATGCGTTATATAAGCTTGTGTTCACACTGTGGAACGTCTCGCGTCGTCGCCTCGTATCTCCATAAGTTTATGAGAATAAATCGGTCATGTTCGAGTCGGACTCGCCCACCGATGGTTCCGTATCAATTTCATGATATTAGGCCAACGGGAAGTGCAACTTATAAAAAACAATAATAATTATTATTGAAACATATGCTCGTATCTTCAGATTGCGTTGATTTAGAAGCTCCATATTTCTAAGATCTAAGAAACTACTAGGCCTGGACATTTGATATAAATTTCAGCTTGATACTTTCACGTGATTTTGACAGACAGACACACAGACAGACATTTAACAAAGTGACTCTATGAATATAAGTGTTCATATCATTTTGTGGCACGGCGCCCTAAAAATATAATTTTTCGTATAAATTCAGCTTTACTTCGTTAGTAATAAGTGTAATAATGTATAAGCCACTTATTAAAGAATTTTTAATTTTAGTCAGCTTTGTTGGCTTGAAAAGTAAAATTTATTTATTTTTAATTTGAAGATATGGCGAGTGCAATGGCGTGTGGAAGGTGATAAAAAATATTGCTGTTATATTACTCTAAAATAGTTTCATGCTTTTTACAACACAGCAAGATTAATAGAGAGGTTCCCTCTACTAATTCTTCTTTATTTGTTAAGATACTCTGTTCCCTATGCTCCACCCAATTTTCATATTGAGCATTATCATGTTACCTGAGCGAAGAAATGAAAATAATTCATTCCACCAAATAACAATTGAACCCAAAACCGTCGCGCTTACCGCCACTTTTTTACGTTTTATTCCATTACTATATTATTCCATTACTATATAAATCTCACTGTATCCTATATCATAATAAAGCATATGTCAACTTTATTTCCAGGCCAAGGAGGCGTTCAGGTTCCAGCATCGTGGTGCTCGGCGCGGAGGAGGAGAAGCGCCCGCCGCCGGATGACGAGACAGACATGCTCACTATGCTATCGCTTACTTCTGATACCGGTTAGTATTGAAATTGGGAACCTAGAAAAAATATAAGGGATATCGTGTGAATGTAAAGGCGACGGTTGTGGAGTCGATTCCCGCTTGGGACAAAGTGCTGCGTGTTACCATTTCACGAGAAATTTCTCGAAAATTCAGCGGAAAGCGGGGGTGGTGTATTACATAATAAAAAAAAATTAAAGCTGCTTTATTTTAATTATCATTAACGCTATAGAGTAGGATGGAAGAATCGAAGTGTTAAATCACTTACCATTATTATTTTTTTCAGCTTCACTCTCGCATTTAACAGGGTAGGCAGAGGCAATCTAGTGAAAATACACTCCGTTCCCAACTTAACGCCCAATTTTCGAGGCATTGCTTGTTGAGTAGCGGAACACAACGCTGGTTATGATTTATAAATAAGTAAAGAGACAACAAAATATAGTAAAAACTATTTATTCTAAATACACTCTTCACATACTAACAACAATTTTCCTTTGTCTTCTCAAAGCATTATTCAAGACAGGAAACAATAACTTATTTGCTCAAGACCATTTAAATCGCGCGTCATGCGAATTACATAATGTTCATATAGCTATCTCTACTGGTAGTGGAGAAATATTTGCACGTGGTGTCGATAGAATGGATTAGATATGGAGATTATGCTAATTATCGTAGATACGATTCTCGGTTGAGGTAATAAGTTGTGACTTAGCCCTTACATCTAGGCTGATGACTTCACGATATGTTTTAAATAGATTTGAAAGATATAAAATAATTGTTTATCTCTATGTATGTAACTTTTCCGTTATTGAGTGACTGACAGATAACGGAACGCAGCTTGGCATGTAGGTTCCTTGATGGGTGCAGGGGATCACTTACTGATCGGAAAAAAATTGGTTTAAATCCAATTTTTTCTCACTCTATTAAATCACGAAAACGAAGATAGAATAGATCTTGAATATTCAAAGTATTTCGATTTAAAATATTGGACTAACGCATCTCTGCATACCTTTTCGACCACTTTGATGACAGTGGCATCGACTCCCGACATAGGTCATCATGCTTTTCAAATTCAAAATATTCTTTATACAAATAGACTATTATAAGCACTTTTGAATCGTCGTATTACATAAAGGTCAACCGACGTCGCCTTCTCCTCTCTTAGAACCCAATTTCGCTTAAATCTTCTTAGCTACTCTTTTGTCGCTCATTCTTTCGACGTGTCCAAACTTGAGTAAATTCTTCTTCATTCTCACAGTGATATCCTCGCTAGTTAATACCGCAAATCTTTAGATAAGCAAAAAATTAAAGAAATAGTTAAATTATTTCCGAATACTCTATTAAATATAAGATAATTTTTTTTATTACGAAAAAACAAATTTCTCCTATAAAAATTCGACTCTACTAAAGTAGAGCTCAATTGACTTTTTCTAATTACCACAGTAAACGATAGTTTAAAGTTTTATAACATCAGGTGTTTTTCTGGGTCATGTTGTCCAAGCTATGCAGTATTTATAGTATAGTATGTATGTATGTATGTGTAAAACGAAACTATGCGAAACTAATTCATTGAAGAGAAAATTTGGTATACATAGTGAGTTCTATTATTTTTTGTTTTAGATAGTTTTTTTGTAATATAATAGTCGATTATTATGTAGGTTATAAAATTTTATTACCTTATGTGGTTAATAAAGATTTTATTTTAAAATGGATTAATACATGATTGAGAGATCGAATCCGGAACGAATTTAGTATATATTATTGCCAATTTCTACCGTTTTATTATCTTAATCGGTTTGGTTTTGCAGGAGAAATTAAATTAATATAAATAAAGGATAATAATTAGGCTGTCGTGGCCCAGTGGCATAGCACTTGTCTGTAAAGGCAATGATAGTGAATTCGACTCTTGGGTCAATGAATTATTTTTAGTTCCTCGCTTTGGTAATAAGAAAAACGCTTCATTGAGTTCGCTACTCACGCAATACCTTGGAAATTTGACGGAAGGTCTGGAACAGAGTCTTTACTTTGCATCCTGCTATATGCGAGTAAGAGCGTGAACCTATTTTTTTTATAAGAAGCAAAAAATATGTTTTAACATTGCTTATGACAGTCGCATCCATAATAACTAAGACTCATCTTATAATAATAACCGACATTGAAGTATTGCGTGATAGAACGCGACCTTCATACAACAATAGGGCAAAAAATAACTAAAATAATGAATTTTCATTTGTATTGTTTTTCTTATTTACAATCATTTATTTTAATTGTTTTTTCTTTTAGAACTAATTATGGCATTTGACCTATAAAGTGTAAATCGTTATATTTATTCTACAATTAAGACAATCGCGCCGCAACGCTCTAAGTACCCTCTGTATCCTGCTACATCTTATCCTGCTATATGCGAGATACAGCGTGAAAGTAAAAAAATATTCTATATTTATATCTTTTTATGGGTTAAGGCTAATCTCATCTGAGCTAAGTTAAAACCTGTAAGCCATTTCACGATTGAGTGGAGAGTATTTCCGTTAATGGGTTGCGGGGAGCGCTATACATGTATACCCAACCTATATAAATAACCAGCTCGTTCAGTAAATGGCTTATCTATTAAATTTATGTTTTAAATGTATGCTTTTGAGGTAAATTGTTTGTACTCCTACCTGTACTCATAACGGTTGTGGGTTCGATTGCAACGCAATGTCTCAAATTATGATGGAAAGCAAAGACGACAAAGAAAACAAGAGTGTCTTTACACTGGGTTCTCTCTGCCTACCCTGTTGTAGAGAAAGTTAAAAAAGAAAAAAATAGTTACTGAATAATAGACAACAAACAATCAGAACTAATGTGGACTTTGAAAATAGAATTTAGGCATTTACGCTGCTTAAGGGGGAGTGCATGGAAACACTGATTGGGAATTTGTTGAAATTCCTACGGGAACGGCGGGAAACACAATATTTTCCATTTAACGTCTTAAAATCCACACAAACAAGGTTGCGGGCGACCACTAGTAGCCTATATAGGCTGTGGTCTCACGCTTGGGTTCAGGTCGCCGGCTGCGCTTATCGAAATATTCCCAGTTTAGATAGTCTCTAACGCTAATTGGATGCTGCGGATTGTGTAAATATTTGGGAAACGATTTTGACACAATATTAAAACTAATATCTGCTTTAGTTGTTTTATTTTTTATCGTTATATCCATATGGATTTGATGTTAGGTTTAGAGGGTATAGTAGAGAAACCCTAGTGATAAAACATTTATCCAACTTTTTACGAACGAAACTTTGTCTGGCTAAGTTTTTATTTACATATAATATTACTATACATTATTAACATTTACTTGTCTTTCATTCCAGGCCCCCACCGCGAGATGGCGGTGGACGTTCCGGACAGTTTCATCGCGAGGAACAAAACACCCCCACGATACCCCCCTCCTCGACCTCCTCAGGTACGACTCAGAAGGGACGAGGAGCCCCTGTTATCGTCCGGGGGGTCCGGAACTTCCTTTGGAAGTAAACAAAGTACCGTTCTACAAAGCACTATCGATATTTCCGGTCCTAGTTCCGACGGCTCAGGCAGTTTCAAGAACAATAGCACTATAGAATTATTATCTTTACCCCAAAGTTCAGATGGGTCGGTGAGCTTCGGCAGCAAGAAGAGCAAAGGTTCATCACAAACAGCAAAATGTGATCTCAACTCTGAACGATCAGAGTCGGTCGCGTCGAACATCACCCACAACTTAAGCGACCACAAGATACAACTACTTATATCTAATGGAGAAGATTCCTTGCTAGATTGTAGGGAAGGTGTGACGTATTCAGCGAGAACTGATTCGGTTTTGATCAGAGAAGCTGTGTACGCTTCCTACAAGCTGCCTCCAGGTTTTGACACTACCCCAGTACTGCTTGGACGAGAGGTAGCGGTAGATGTCCCGGACAGTTTCGTCCAAATTGTGAAAACGACGCCCAAATACCCCGGTATCGCGGACAAAAAGGTTGTTCAGGTAAACACAGCGCATGATTTCATGGGTGTCACGGTGTATGGGGATGGTGGTTTGATGGGATATTAGTGTAGTTTTTCATGGGAATACCTATTATATTATCTTTTATATTGCTATTGCAATTAACTATTTTTAATAATTGTAAATATTATATTGAAATTCCGTATGAAAAATGTAAAAATATTTTATTGGATTTGAGAAACTTTTTAGTAAATAAGGATATGTTTAATATTTTGATTTTCATCTATATAAGTACTTTTGAGGCCAGAGCACTAGCAGAAGCGTATGACCGTAAACACGATAGGTTGTGGGTTCGATGCTCACCCGAACAAATGAAATATTCTTAGTCTTAATATTAGGTTTCCTACCTACCCTACTATATGCGGGATGCAGCATGAAGCTGAGGAGCAGCTACCCCATTAGGGATAAAGCATGGACTCAAAAAAGGCAGTCAAATTTTAACCATCGACAAGTAAGATATACTTGTGTAATTGCTTATTTGCAATACGGATTTTACAATACGGAATTTCAAAAAGTTTATATATTTACTTTCAAGTCTTTTAACAAAAAGTAGGTAGTATAAATGAGGGTTTGGGATAACTGACTAGCTCATATTATCACGTTGATTTAACACATTTTTACACATTCAATTATTGTATGTTATTCATTTTACTTTTTTTTAAATATATATATTTTTTTATTAATTTTCATAGTTTTATCGGGTTTTGAAGTAATATTAGTTAGATAGTATGTTTAATTAAATAAAACCTTGTAATTATTTTAGTTACTTATGAAGCCGAAGCAGTATTATTGATAAATAAGTTTTCTATTATATTAATAAAATGTGAAAATGCTTAATAATAATAAATTAAAATGAATAATAAATGGCCTTATGATAATATGTTTAGCTTACTATGTCAACAATTTTAGTTTATTTACAATTTATTATTTTTTGCACCGTAGGCACCTTGCTATGCGGGAAATCCGTGAAGCTACAAAAAAAATTAAGCTAAAAGACTGAGTGCCCCAATTTTCCTCTATTGCGTCAGATTTGTCACTACACCACAATAGTGCCTAAAAATTTCTTCATGTAGTTATGCCATATCTACGAAACAAAACAGATATAATTTATAATAAAAAAGAAACCGGCTTTGGTTGCACTTGTCAAAAATTTTAACAAAAAACAGGAAACTTTCATATTTAAATAATTTATTCGTATATATAAGTAATTCATACTTTTTTAATTTTAATTAACTACACACATATAAATAAATCAAGACAGCCATTACTATCATATTTTGTGTCACTTTCATTTTTTTTTATTAATAATTGTTTTTTTTTTCATTCACGCTTTTTGCACTATTGTCCGCGGTAACGAGGTGTTATACATAAAAAAGATGTATTGACAAACATATAGAAATTTAATATGAAAAAAGAATAAGGCTGGATTTGAACCCGCGGCCCATAAATATCAATCTTCTGTTAACTGATGTTTAATAAGTTAGTTACATTAAGGTTATCATAAAATACCAATTTGACACGAAAATTAAATATTAATTATTAACTAGCTTATAGTTTTTATGCAATTTTGACGATTTTCATTTTAAACTGATACTTTTATTTAGTGTTAGTTTCTTTAATTAAGACATTAGATACTACTAAAATATTAAATATGATACAAAAAAAGGTAATGAAAATTGTTTATTTTAAATGAAATTTAATATTATCTTCTATATGATATGTAATAAAATATGTATTTATGTATATGTAACATAATATCGTCGCTATAGAGTGTTAATCTACTAACCGCCTATTAAGCAACCTCCAGTATGACGTATATTATATGAAGGCTTTTAAAAATTCGAAAATTGTTTATTTATAACGTAAAGGTTGATTTTGTTTTTTTATTACAATTTCGAATGTCATAAATTGAGGGCGATTATGACGTTACATTTATAAACCTATGACTGTTTGTGGGTTCGATTCCTAGTAGAGAAAATGAAATATTTATTTCTTCGTTCCGGTATCCAGGCAAAGCGCCACGTTGAGTTCCGCACGCAATGCCTTCGAATAAAACTGATTGTCTGAACACTAGGCTCCTGTCTACCCTGCTACATGCGGGAAGCTAAAAAAAGAACGATATATGTATTAATATACGAAAGGATTTAGAAGGTTTACACTCTAAGCCGACGATTTAAGTTAAAATTATATTATTATAAGTTTATGTATTACTTTAAATCTATGACTTATTCTGTCTATGATATTATTCATATATTTCTAACTAATGGGTTTCATTTCCTTTCAGGACTATCTTATAAGCTTTTTTTCAGATTTCAAAGGACATTTTGAATTTCATTATTTATTATAGTAATATGATTTACGTATATTTGTATTGTTCTATATTTATTGTTTAAGTATTTATTTATCTATTTTCTTAGATTTCTGAGACCAGTCGTGGCGATCACCACCACCACCAGTTTGTTGGGTCGTGAGCTGGTAGAAATATTTAATATATTCATTTTCTCGCTACAGCAATACAGCGTGAAGCTAAAAAATAAAATTATTATATAATTTGTAATTAGAAAATTAATATGTATTAGAATTTAAAAACTGATATTACTTATGCATGATAATAATGATATGATTAGTACTCGGGGCTATAGATTTATGGGTTTTGCATGTTTATTTGTAAGATGTATTTAGAGGGTCTAAAATACCTAACTTGAATGACCTAATATTATTGTTTTATGGGATAATTGAAATATAAGTAATATAGAAATATTTTAAATGTATGTATATGAAATATCTAATATAATTTTGAGTCCATCGTAGCGCAGCGTCACATCGTCTGACCGAAACGCGATGTTTATGTTTTCGATTCCCATTCCAGGGAGTGATTATATTTAAATGAGGTATTTTATTTTTTCTCTCTGTCATACAAAACATACAGGCAGGCAATACTGGCATTCAACACGCATTGTCTCGAAAATTGGACGAAAATTAGGGAAAGGCATATCCTGCTATATGCGGGAAAAATCATTAATTTCCCTTTTTTATAGTATATAATGAAACTGTAAACTATTGTACTGCAGTACAGTGGTGTATGTAGTATGTGTAGATGACCACATCTTAATGTTTGTGGGTTTAAGTATTTAAGAAAGTGTATATAAAATATAACATTTACCTGTACTTATTGTATCTTATAATATGATTATTATCTCATTAATTTTAAATATTGTAGTTATTTATTAATATTCTAATAATGGTCTTTAGAACTGGGTATTTTAATTATCTATTTTTTTTATTTTCTTTTAATATACTATGAAAAATAAGTTATTGCTGAAATAGCGTTTTCTCGTCTCTCAACATGTGCAGGTTCAATTCCTGTGGTATAAATTGTTGTTTGTATAAATGAAGAACCTAATGCTTCCTCTGCCTACCTATTTAATGTTAAAAAATACGGAGCAAATACATCATTACGAAAATATTACTTAAATGTGAATCTCCAATTAGTTTTGCATTTTTTTAGCAGAGAAAGCAAAAAGAAACCCGTGTTAAAACATTTCGTTCTCCGCTTTCTGTCTTAATTCTTGACATTGGTGTTAACTGACGAAACTCAACTCCTTGCTTTAATTTATCAGAGCAGGCAAACGAAAATATGAAAATAAACTTGAGATTTGAGAGATCGAAGGTTTCCTTCCATAAACATAGCAATTACAGTAACATTCTGTCTTTATTAACTTAATATATTTTAACTATATTTTCCCATTCTTCGTTACACAGCAGGTAAATGGCACAGCCAAAGGTGCGCCAGCAGTCCCCCCACGGGAGGCCCCCCGCGACGCCCCTCCGAGACCCCCTACGCACGATATTAGCAGAGACCAGATAGATTCCATTAAGAAATATCAGGTAAGTCTAGATTTTGTATTTTTTAACAGGGTTGATTTTATTAATACCGAGTAAGTTTCGACCTGTTTCGACAAATAAGATTACATAATAATATACATATTTCTGTAAAAAAATAGTTTAAAAATCGCACCAAAACGTATACCAAAACAACAGAAAATGTCAATTCATTTATTTATAAAGGAATGCCATAAATTGTTCTGATTGTGGTTCAAATGACCATGGCGGCTGGCTTTCGCTAAATAATTGTTAATTCTACATTTAATATTAAAATTAATTCGTGTCTTGTAATCTACCAATTGGGTATCAGTAATTAAATTCATAATATTACTGATTTTCACAACCTGTTATCCTTAAGATGTAAGCCTTAAGAGATAACAGAAATATGTCATAAAAATATTTTGGAAAGAAATTAAATTATTTATTGTATTAATAAACTTTGGTGAATAATAACAAGCTAAATATTATACCAATACGTGCTTGGGTTCTTATATTTTTGTAACTAACTTTCATTATATTACGATTAGGTACATTCAGCAATTTCAAAATATTTAGACAATTTGATTATAATTAACCTTCACTTTTATCTTATCTTATCCATATGTAATAATTCAATTGAAGATTTAGTATTACATTTTATAATAGGTTAAGATTATATTATCATCATAATTCATAATATAAATATAGTAAGGTATAGCGCGCACTAGTGATTTTTGTCACCGTGACTGTTGCGTCACTGTCACCATGTACATTACACTTAATGAAGGTGCGCGCATTTGGATACGTGACAATTGGGTGACTTTTTGTCCGCGGAGGACGGCAACACGCCGGTGACGCGACTGTCACCGCGTCCATAGATTTGTATGCCCGTGCGCGCATTAGCAACTAAATGTCACCTCCCCCTTGCCGTTTCCATACTAGTCGTCTTCCGCATAAACATGAAACAGCAGCATGTTGCATTGCAGCACCGAATTTTTATTTCAAGAATGGTGTCAAGTTTATCACCAAGGCAAAACGTGTGATTTCATGAAGATAAAATAGACAATGACAATACTGATTGACGAAATTGAGTTGAGGCCATTGCTCTATGACAAATGAAAAGTTGAAAGCTAATATTTTCTACATTTGCTTTTTTTTCTATTTCTTAATATAAGTGCACAGACAACCATCTCTTCGAGATCCATTTTATCAAATGTAAAAAATTTCGTCACTGTCATCGCAAGTGCGCGCAGTGGCGAAAAGTATGGTGACATGTCAGTGACAAAAAATTTATTGTCACCGTGACAAAAGTCACCAGTGCGCGCTAAGCCTAAAGCATACAATTCTCAAGCAATTGCTTAGGTAATTAAGTTGTTTTTAATGTTTCCGTACCTCAAAAAACAGAACACTTACAGGAACACTTTTTTGCCCATCTGTACGCCTGCCGTCCGTGCCGTTTTTTAATTTCTGTCTAATATATATAACATACTATAACAACTTCGAAGATTTTATTATAACTCAAACATTAATAACTCAAATGAATTATTATTATCGTACAAAGAGTAGTACAATAAACTGCCAATAGATGTCGCTAGTAGTATATATTTATGTCGTAAGAAAGAAGATGTCCAAATATTTCTTGGATTATTTTTCATATGAATTATAAAATTTGGGAATTATTAAATGCCTTGTTTTAGTTGCCATTTTGTTGACGGAACCATAATTATCGTCTCTTTTTAACATAGTTTAACTCAACGTCAACTTCTAACTCTATTTAATAAAAAATACCTACTTACAATACCTGTATCATTATGAAAGTGGCAGTCACGTTATTAGGCGTGGTGACAATGCAACATGATGGTATCTGGTATGATGATGGTCACAGGACCTCAATAGTGAAACTCTTCAAAGTACTTGGGCTTAAGCTGATTGAATTTAAAGTAACGAGTACATTCTATAGCATAAGTAGTTGTAGAACACAGTATTTTTTTACATTTTTTTTATTTTAAAAAATCTATTTTATCAGCGCAGTTGCATCTGAACAGGCGATGGTTGTGAATTCAATTCCTGGAGATTTTTGTTTAATATAGGTATAATTTTATTTCGCTATTATTAATAGTGTTTGCCTGCAGCTTCCGTGCCCCATGCTGCCCCGTGGTCGGAAATTAAAATATTACATAGGTACATATGTATTTCATTTCCTCTAGTGGGAATCGAACCCACGACCTGTCGCGTTTACGGTCACACTTGTGTGCCCCTGCGTAACGACTGGCCTTCTAGTAGTATAGATATTATATATATGTAAAATATCAAATATGAATAATATAATTTTAATATAGAGAATTGCTAAGTTATGTTACCAAACTGACAACCCGTCAAATACCAACCGCTTGTGTAGTTACCTCACTTAATCAAAGTGATCCTCGAGACCTGTGAGGGAAATGCCTTAAGGTCTTCACTTTAATTAATACTGAATTATATCTATATTATAATATTAAATTATGTATTTTAGGCACGTTTATATAATTTAATTAACATGTACTTATAAGTTTAGTATAAATTTAGTATTAGAAACGTATAAATTATTCATTATAATATTCATTTCGTTGTTCTCGTAACAAGACAAAACGCGACATTGACTTCTGCCAATCAACATGCAATTTCTCTAAAGTTGGGCAGAAATTTGGGAACGCTGTGTCTCAACACTAAGTTCCCTCTGCTTACCCTGTTACTTGAACAGCAAAAATGTACACTAACACTTTCTAAACTATCGAACCCGCGACCTCCAACAGTACACTTGCTAATATTAACCAATATACCAGTCATCCTTTATATTATTCATACGTGTATTATACCCGTTATAGTATTGTTACACGCTGTATAGCATATCCGGTGCATTGTGTCAGGCGGTTGACATCACCGGCGATTTAGACCTATTATATTATTTTGGGTTAACTTTCAACCTATTGATGTTTTTAGGTGACGAAATGTAATGTAGAATCTAGAAAATTATATTCTCCCCTTGTTACACTTAGACACTTCCGTTCCCCACTTTTAGCCAAATTCTCGAGACATTGCGTGCTGAATGGCGTAACTCAACGCCGCGATTTGCCTCGTTTTCAAAGCGAGGAAATGATATTTAATTTTTCGAGTGAGAATCGAACCCACAACCTGTCGCGTTTTTAGTGCTTGTGCTTCTGTGTCACGACTGGTTTGATATGTTAAATATATCTATTTAAGTATATTTATCCCGCATATAAGAAACTGTGTAATCGCCTAATGTTCGAGACACTGTGAGTTAAGTGGTAGAACTCAACGCCACGATGTGTCTAAATAACAAAATATTCTATTAAAATACATCAAAAACAATTCGAAAGTAGCAAGTTTTGAAGCGCAACTTCTTGGATGCCGTCCAAAAGCTACAGCCAATTATTATATTGCATGTTCTAAAGATGTGGAAGTTCCTCGTATCAAATATAAGCAATTTTGAAAATTGTATAGAGATTTTTTAAATATTTTTGATTCAAAACATGAAGCTTGTGAGTTTGATTTTGACTGTTCATTTTCTCGCCCTGGTAACAAGATAACGCGCAGTATTGAGTTCTGAAGGCATTGCGTGATGAGTGGCGGAACTCAACACCAAAACGGAGAAATGAAAATATTAAATGTTTCATTTTCTCGTGTGGAAATCGAACCCACAACCTATCGCGTTCACAGTCGTACCCTTGTGCCCCTGCGCTATATAATTTTATAATTAATGATTTGGAGTAGAAATAAATCTTTTTGCACGTCAAACAATCTCTCCTACTATTTTAAGGCTACATTGAAAATGACTGGGAAAAATAAAAAAAACTAAGCTTTGACTCATAGAGCAGCCGCAATTATATTAATTGGACGGCAAAACTATATTTCTTAGTAGGTAACTATATATTAATTAAAAAGAAGGTTAAAAATATATTCAACCATAACTATGAGGCACTCGTCGCGCAGAGGAACAAGCGTGCGACTGTAGACTGCGGTGGAATAAAAAGTTTAGTATGTTCATTGGCCAGAGTGAGGCCTAGTAACGAGGAAAAGCACGGGGTTGAGTACCGCCACTCACCACGCAATGTTTCGAGAATTTGGGGAACGAAGTATTTTAACAACAAGTTCCCAAACCCCCTCTGCCTACACTGTTGCGTGCAGGATTCAATAAAAAATTACAGAAGTTGAGGAACTGAAGTGACTTAAAGGGAACGGAGTGTGTTAACACTGGGTTCCTACTATAGTAGGCAGGAGGAACATGGGAACCCAGAACACTATAGAGTACAGCGTGAAGCTAAAAACAAATGTAATATAAGAGCCCGTATCTCCTCAACTCTACCTGATACTAGCGATGTTATTGGAATTTCATTAGCACGTCTGTAAGCAATAAATACAGAGAAATAACTTCGATAGACTTATTGTTTCTAGTATTGTATAATATATTGGTTATACGAGTATTGTAGTTAAATTATAGTTATTGGTCCCGTCGTGGCAAAATATCTGACTACAAAACGCGTCGGTTTTGGGTTCGATTCCCACTCTGAGAAATATTGTTATCATTTCCTCGCTCTGGTAAGACAGAGCGCGGCGTTAGGTCTCGTCACTCAACACGACAATGTACAATAAACGGTTAAAGAAATAAAAAATAGCTTCACGCTGTATTCCGCACATCGCAGGGTGGGCAGAGGGAACCAGGGAATCTATTATCAAGTTCCTGTTCCCATTAAAACACTTCTGATCCCCCCATAAAAAATATACTTTAAATTATAACAGAATATTAATCTCGAAAGGGTCTCTCAAATATTGACGCAACTCCGCCAGTTTTATTAGGAACAACGGATCCTAATGGAACATAAACAGTCGATAAGCTTTATAACTTTAAACTTATTTTTTTTTAGAAAATATAAAAACGTAGTTACTGTAAACATTACATAAAAATATATCACCTGTTTCTCTACCTTCTTCACTTTTCGAAATTGTGAAAAATATTTGTAAATATAGAAAATATAATTATATATATTATACATACATACATATACTATATACGAGTATAATTTACAGTAATATAACAAATATGCTATAACTTATTTTTGTTTATGCAATTTGGCTTATAATATAACAATAAATTTAAGCGGGCAAAGCCGCGTCTGGGCCGCTAGTTTATATATATAATAAATGGTCATATTATATATCATCATAATAAGTTAAGGACAGGCCAAAACCACAAGTATGCAAATGGGCGAGCTAGATAGCGCGGCCCCTTTCATGTAGAGTATGGAATGCCTTAAAGTAACTTAGCTCAGCTATGATAAACATCTCATTATAGTTCAACCTTCTTTTGAATCTTCATTCTTGAGTTACAAAATGAAATTGAATTAAAACATGTATTTTTATGTTATTTTATAAATTATATTAGTTTCGTCCTTTTTAACGATTGACGATTGGTGATTTAAAAAAAGTCTTTAATGGAAGATCAAACTTTTGAGCTGATAATATAAATATAATATGTAGATTAGTATAGATAAAAACTCGATTTTTTTTATATTTTCATAAAGTCCGTACTTCAATTGAATTTCATATCTATAAATATATCTCATCACTTATGATTTAATTATTTCACATATAGAAAAAACAAGCAAAATGAAAATTTGAAATAAAATGAAAAATAAACTGTTTGAAAGCTCTAGAGCCAACTAGAAAAAATCTTTTATAAATATCAGAGACTCTATTCAAGTGGTAGAGTTTATTTTATCATAATATTTAAATAAATTCTTATACTGTAATAATACACTATATTTTTTAATATTTTTAAAAGGTTTCCTCGTTACATGTTTGTATAATGTAATATTTACATATTTATGTATGAGAGAGTGAACGCGACCGTTGTTGGTTCGATTCTTACTAGGAATAAAGAAATATTTAATATTTACTTTTTATCGCTCTGGGTAAAGAGCGGCATCGAGTTCCGCCAATCAACAGGCAATGGCACCAGAACTTGGCAGAAAACGGAGAACGAAGTGTCTTAACACTAGGTTCCCACTGTCTACACTGCTGTGTGCGGAATAGAGCGTGAAGTTTAGTTGTATATATACCTACTGAATCTTTTCTTGTTAGAAACCAGCAAAATGAAAAAGAATGTTATTTTCTTTCTAATATAATAACATACTCTTTTAACTTACACAGATTTATTTTAACTTCGTAAAATACAACCTAGTTTTACTATTCCGGTCTAAAAATAGCTTCCTCGCTAAAGCAGTGCGAAAGCTGTGGAGCAGCGCATTTTAGCAAGATTTTATTATTATAGTCAATAAAAACTTTATAGTAGGGTCGGCTCCAAGCATTTTTATGTGGATGTGAACAATAGAATAGATCAAATACTAGTTACGGCGTCGCCTTTTTTATACGTTCCAAAGGTTTATTACTAAAATTCTGCAGTAAAAGTAACATACTGTATGTTTAAGTTTTTATAGGAAGCCGTCATGGCGCATTGGCATAGCGTGTGCCTGTAAACGCGATTGCGGGTTTAATTCTCCCTCGGGGAATGAATTATTTTTATTTCTTCGTTTTGGTAAAAAATAAAGTACGGAGTTGAAAACCCGCCAAACAACACACAAAGTTTCGATAATTGAGCAGCACATAGTACACAAAAGGAATCTACGAGTATACTTAATATTTGGTTCCTTCTGTCTACCTTGCTATATGAAAATTGCATCGTGAAACTAAAATATTTTTTTCAGAAAACGTAACTTATAATTACAATAGTTTGAAATATTTTCATAAAAACCAATAGTGAGCTTTCCAATTGTGAAATAAGTTCTATATTTTAAGAGTAAATACTAACTCGGCTAATAAAGCAGTTCTGTGAAGTTAATTAACAAATAAAAATATTCGGCATTCGCTCTTTCAACAGACATTGTTATAATCTATGTTTTGTTTTATTTTTAACACGCTTTTATTAGTTCGAGGCTTAACTTAATTCACTGGGATCCCTCTACCTACCCTGGTACTTGCGGGATAGTTGTATATTGTTGTATAAGCTGAATATAAATAAATAAACAATTATCTAAATAAATATGTAATACAATCTGAAAATCTGAATTACACGCACTTCTAATTGTTGTATCATCATGAAACTTGGCATTTATATGTAGATTAGGCAACAATGTAACATTGTGGTCCGTCAAGCTGGTCTGATGATGGAACTGGAAGATCAGCTCATGATGCGAATCTGACACTACTATGTTTTTTAGCTTCACGCTGCTTTAGTATTCTGCACATAGCAGGGTAGGCAAAGTGAACCTGGGAACCTAGTGCCACTACGTCTCTAAGTATTAATTAACGCTAGTACACTCCGTTCCCGTTGAAGCACTTTTTGTCCCCGCTTTTTGCCGAATTCTGGATGCATGCTGTGCTGAGTGGGGGAACTCAACGCCGCAATCATTATATACGTTAGTGTTATATTATTCTACTGCGTCACAAAGACTTCTAGAATTTGTATAAGCAAAATTTATTTTATATTTATAAAAAACATAATTACATGAATAAATATAAAAGCAATTAATGTTAAATATTCCATTTCTCTCGTCCAAAGACGAACGATCAATGTTTCTGAGGAAAAAATCACATTATTATACTAAAGTTTCTTAAATCTTGGAAAATTTTTAGTTTTATTATGCTTTTATATAATAATATTCTGTTAAGTATTTTTACTTTAAAAATTTTACTAGTCCTGGCGCAGCGGCACAATGTTTGATTGTAAACACGACAGGTTGTGAGTTCGATTTGCAGTCGAGGAAATGAAATATTTAAAATGTTCATCTTCTTTGTTCTGATATTGAGGCAAAGCCCGGCGTTTAGCCGCCACTCAATATACAATACCTCCAATAGAATTTGGCGGAAAATGGGGATAGGATAGTATAATTAATATACTCGGATTGTAGATTGTTACAAAATTAACTTTAAACCATAAAAATATCATTAATGAGTCATACTTAAGCTGCTGAAGAGGTATAATGATGAAATAATATTTATTATATCATTAAATAAAATAAATCAAAAATTGAGTTCTGCCACTTAACACGCAATGCCTCCAGAATTCGGCAGAAAGTGGGGAACGGAGTGTCTTAACACCAGGTTCCCTGCCTACCCTGCTGTGTGCGGGATACATCGTGAAGCTGATATCATTAAATATTATAAATATATTCAATGAGTTTAGAGACCGTTGTAGCACAGCGACACAGCGTCTGTCTATAAAACGCAACGGTTGCGGATTCTATTCTACCCAATGGACAACAACATCCTTCTATTTTAGTATTTCAATTATCATAAACATCCACTTATTATTTACGTCGCCAACGTAACATTGTATACACGAACGACGCGCTAATTAACGAGCAAATAATATTTATTATTGTAATAGAGTCGTGTCGCAACGTGCTTTACGCTTTATGCTGGTTAGTTAACGGCGTTTCATAATATCTAGGCACTTTATTTAGTTAAAGGGTTTGGCATAGTATACGCAATAGCGTGGGTGTAGATGCAAAACCTGTATTGTACAGTACTCGTTCATAAACTCTTCCTTTATATATTTGCTCGCTTAATATATTAACTACAGACATTATAGTGCAATAGAGACTGGTATCAAGATAGAGTGGCCAGTACAAGAGAGTGACTACTACAAGAAGAGATAACTAACTAGAGAGACTAACTACAAACCTTCACATTTACAGTCATAGTCTACTACTTGTCAACTGTCAGTTTGCCATAGTCTACTTCTTACTCTACTAAAAATACTTCTCACTCTACATTTAGTAGAGCAAATAATACTTTAATAGGTACTAAGTATTACTCTACTAAAAGTAGAGTAAGAAGTAGTAATAGTATTTTTATACAATTTGACGTATAACTTACTAATTTTATTTGATTACAAACAAAAATGAATAATACTACAATTACATACATAGCTCACTAGTTTTTAAAATTTAGCTCATATTATATCAATTACGAATTAATCCTGTATGCCGTATTTGAATTTCTAACTTTCGTAATAAAACAAGTAAAGGGCGTTACGACGTTTTTAATTGCATACAGCTTGACTGTAATTAATACTCGACATTTTATTAAAAACTACAGATAATGCAATGTTTATATAATAAAGATAATTTATCTGTGGTTTATGTTAAAAATAAATAAATATTATATATAAATATAAAACACAGCTAGAATATATTTAAAATTAAAGAGAAGAAAATATTATGCAAGTGCATAAAAAACAAAGGTCAAAATAAAGATTTGTGTGTTTGTTATTCAAATATCAGAACTTAGTGATTGTCACCTTTCAATTTGTAATACTTATACAGTCGAGCGCACAATCTCTTCAATGAAATTGACGTTAAAGACTTCACATCCGCCACCGTGTCTCAAATGAAACCTGTTTTGTTTTTGTACTAAAGACTCCTCAGTTTTATTGAGTAAATACATATGCCTTTATTATTTGGGATTTTTTGAAAAAGGTCGTAGGGTTCGATTCTAACTGGGCAAGCTGCTTATGTATTATATTTTTTACGTTTTCTTAGCACTAATAGAAATAAAACAAAGTGTATTTTGACAAAATTCTGATTTACTGTCTTTAAATGACTTCAAGATTAAACACTTAAAATAATAATATATGTATGCTATAAAATAATAATGTTTTGAAATTGTAAAACCAACTGTAGATTTTTTTCTATAATTTAAATAATGAATAAATTTTATTAATCTGCTTAAAAGTAATAAAAAATAAACACAAACATTAAGCTTAACGAAATATATGAAATCGAGTCTACAATAAGTAGGTTTCGCGTAGGGCCGAACAGACCACACTCCGCTCGGCAGTACGCGTCGGGTCTTTGCGTTGGAATGACGCTCGTGAGTTTAAAAAAGTTAGTTGCATTTCGCTCCATTTCTGCTGTCAGTGTCAGTGACAAATGTTACTTGTATAACTTAAATTATTGTTGAAAATGTTGAAAGGCTTTTTTGTGTTTGTTTTAATGTGATTTCTTTTTGGATTGGTGTTTTGCACACAAAATTAAATAGTAATAGGTAATTATTTAGAATTGATTAGTACCTAATAAAGTTTAATAGTGTCGAAACTGTAAAAGTAATTAGACTAACCGAGTTTGGTATAATTTTTAAATGTTTTAATCGTTAAAGCTTAATTAATTTATAAATTATTTTATGTAACTGAATTGTATAAAGTCAATTTTATAAGAATATTTTAAATAGTTCGTAACTATTACTTACCATTGTATAGATAAACTGGATATTTTAATACGTACATTTTAATATAATTTAAATGGACACAAATTAGTATTTGATATGACTATATTATTTGTCTGTTTCTACTAAAATAGGAGATATTTAAATGAATGTCTTTCCTCGCAAGCTGCAAATATTATTCAATATATTAATCATCAATTGTTTCGTATGTACATAACATATGTAGGCGCTATGCATATAGTACTTATATACTCGTAAATATGTATGTATTTCTATTGTCTCTATGTTTATTTATGAATATTACCCTTGTTTCTATTCAAGGTGGATTCGTAAGGCTGACCATATAGAGTTGTCATGTTAAAAAAAAATAGGGGAAATCCTAGACCAAAACAAGTATTCAGCTTCTATTTCTTACCATTTTCTAATATTTATAGTATTCGTTTATGAGGTTTATTTTCGATTATGAGACTAATTTAAATAGGAACACGGAGAATAAAATAAAAATTGTGGTGGTAGCCCTGTTTCGTATTTGGCAAACGTATGGTTAAACGTGTTTCTTTTACAAATGTTCGTCGGTATGTGGTGTTTTTGCAATATTTTTGTATGATGCGTAATAGCTCTTGTCTTGGGCTATTAATTATACATATTTTATCAGTATGAAATAAAATATATTTTTTAATGAAAATAATAATTTACTTTAATTTTTAAATAATATTACGGACCTAAATTTTTATCGAAAACAGATGACAAAGTATACTTTAGCTATTAGCCAACCATTAAGGTTGGCATTTGAATTCGCTATTCAAGGTAAATCAGGTAAAGAAATTCACTTACTTTTATTTACCCTTAAAGCTACCCAATGATAATGTTATACATGCTTAAGATTGACAACATTATTGGTCTACTATTGGTCTCTCCACTGAATCGAACAAAGAACGCTAAATCTGGGAACCAAGTTTTAAGATACTCCGTTCCTAACCTCCGTTCCTTCCTTGAAAAGAGCAACTGTTGAGTTTCTTGCCGGCTCTTCTCAGCAGAACTGCCTTCCGAACCGGTGGTAGCTTTTTGTTCATATGTTCATTCGACGATTCAAAAGTGCTTATAATAATTGCCTATTTGAATAAAGAATATTTTGAATTTGAAATTTGAATTTAACTTTCCGCCTGAATTCCGGAGGCATTGCGTCAAATCCTTCAAATCTTCGTTACCAGAACGAGAAAAAGAAAATATTTATATTTAATTTTCTCGAGTGGGAATCGAACCCATCATGTGTCGCGATACAGTCGTACGCTTGTGCCCCTAAATAATTTTAAATCTTTAGACACTTTTGGCTATAAAACTTTCCAAAGCTAATTTAAAGAGATCCCAGCTTTATGCTCCAACTTTTCACACTTATCACAATCATAGTCATACACAATTTGGTGCCGCCGGGAACTCACGCTTTGTCGAGAATTTGATGAAATATCGATTAGGTTAGATTTGTTTTTTATAGTTGAGACTTTCGAAGTACAGTGATAAGGTTTAACTATAAACGCGGTTTGAATCGAGTTGGAGGTAATGTATGATGATCACTTCTTCAAACTAGTATAGATAGAGAGATAAAGCAGAGCGCTTCCGATGTTACCAGAAAATATTAAATTATTCCTTTCCTCGAGATGGGATTAAATTTTTCATTTCCTGGGAATCGAACCCACAACCTTTCGCGTTTACACATGGCCCTCCGTACCTCTGGCCTCATACCTAGTTTCGTACTCGTAAATGTTAATAAACCTTAATTAAAGCTCATTATCATAGGTAGCTGAATAAGCATATAGTAATTATGTTTGAACTAACACACCTACCAAAGTTTATCTAACGTGCTACCCGATGCTGTGCAAACTTAGTTCCGAAATCCGGATTCTTGACTGCGATTTGGTAACTACGCGAGTCGAACTTAACTATATTAACTAATTGAGGTAATTTGAAATTTCTGTCGTTGTTGGTATAGAAATAAATGTTTATCGAGAATTAATTATTGGCGGTCGTCGTGGTGGGTGGTGGTGGTGTAACGCGACATTTGTAGATTTGATCTCCACTCGAGGGAATAATTCTTTTTTATTAATATTTTAATTTCTTCCCTGTGGCACCAAGGCGGTTTGGGTCGGTCGGCGTTGAGTTTGCCACTCAACACGTAATAACTCGAAAAAATCGCCAGAAAGTGGGGAACGGAGTGTCATAACATTAGATTCTCTCTGCCTACCCTGGAAAACTGATAAAAACTTGCATCAATTTTTTTAAGTCCACGTTCGTTCTCCGTGTTTTACTAGTTTGCTCTTAATCTGATCTGGGAACACTGATATTTATTTTTCCATTTTTACTGAATCACGCGTATATTGTAAGGCAGGGAAATATATTGGAAAAATGAGTATTTCTTTGTATAGAATTGGAAAATAATCTTTACTCTTATAATAAAGTAGCAATAAACAGCTCTCCTCCCCGCTAATGATGTCAAACATTCATTGAATATCGAACTACCTTCCTGCCTTCGTTAAAGCCATTGAGTCCTTGACTAAGACCGAAAGTCCAGCCAGTTGAAGATAGTGTTTGTATAAATAGGTCACTTGCAAATCTAGAACTTAAAGTTGGGTGGAAGCTTAGTCAGGATCCTTTGTATGTAAACTTTATTATAATACTTGGTACTTGGTGAACGATGATAGACGGACACTTCGATTTTAGATATTTATATGTGCATACATATTGCTCTGCTTCAATTTTTAAATCATTACTTAGATTAAAGTAGATCGAGCGAATAAATTGCTTTAATAATAATTCCTACTATTTCATATAAAAATGTTGAACTAGAATAGTAAGAAGTAGTAAGAATTGAACCCACAACTGTCTCTGATCTCACACGGAATGTTATTACGAGATGTTACATTATTCATACATATATATGTATGTATGTATCTATTTCCATACCACGCGTATTACCCAAAGTGACAGATACAATTTTGGAACACCGAAGAAGAGTAATGTATTATTTGAAGGGTAAATACCCTCTTCAACGTCCACCCTCATCGAATATTGCTGATCGTAAAACAACGTACAAATAACGGGATATTTTACGCGAGAACTGATAAAGATATGGGGAAAATCTAGTAAACACTAGTAAGTAAAATAAGGGGGAAGTCACCGAAATAGGCCTTATAAAGGATAGACAGAAGAAACCTATTGATAAGACCCTCCGTTATGCACTTCATTTTTTTACAATTTCTCAGAAACTTAAAAAAATCCATATCTTATTTCGATCTTTCTTTATTAATTTAAATGTGCAACTTAGAGAACAGTCTAAGTTTCATGGAAATCGGTTCAGTAGTTTTTGACATCCGCATATTACTAGAGACGTGCATAATTAATGTACCTAAATTATAATTGAGACATATAAGCAGGTTATATTTTTTAATTACTTTTAGAGATATTGCGTGTTGGGTAGCGGAACCGAACGCTGCACTTCGCAATACCAGACGCAAGACTATCACTTTGCTATATCTCACTTAGTGATAACGTATACCTTAGCAAGGTAGAGCATGCCAGATGTTTAACAGATGTTTCTTCATCTGCATATAGCATAGAATGCAATAACCTCTTTACTATTGCAAAAACAATTCCATACGTAATATACAGTAATAATAATTCCAGATATCTACAATAGTGACCATATTACTTATATAGTAAGATGTTATAGAGTATAAACTGCATATGATCTGTCTAAATTCGGCAATGAGTACCGCCATTCAGGGGACAATATTTTGAATTTGGATGGAAAGCGGAAAACGATGTGTCTTGACACTAGATACCTTATCCTGGTTTGTGGAAAAACGGGAGAACGTGCAAAGAAACAGAATATGACTAGCGCCTTATTAAAGTATAATATACTCCTATTAGTGATCCAATTAACATTATTTTTAAAAAAATATATAGGTTATTCTAAATTTAAGAAAGAAAAAATGTGCTTTTAGAAAACATACCTTACCAACGAAAAAAAAAACATTCGTTTTCTAAAAAAAGTATTCAATTCAAGTTATTGAACTAGCTCTAACATACGCAAAAAAGATGCTAGAACTTAGACACCTGCTGCAACCTGTTCACATTAAATATCGCCAACGTCAATAGTAAAAAGCCGTTGAGTATGTCGCATCTTACGTTTTTTACTTTGTTGTTATATGTTTTAATAGAAATATATAATATATAGAAAACATAACTCTACGTATTTTGACTCTAACAAATATGATACTTCTGATAAGTGTCTTTACGTGATATTTGTGCAGACAAAAATAATTAAAGGAAATTTATTTTTTTTCTTTAAAATAACATATTTTAAAATAAAAAGTATCCTATGTCCTTTGTAATACCCCTAAGAAAACATGTACAAAGTTTTATGATAATTAGTTGAGTAGTTTTGACGAGAATATTTATTGATATTAGTATCATTATTCTTGGTATTCATTATATTGACCCTAAAAATAGATTTAATATTATACATCTTTCTACGTAACCTGTAATATGCAGAAAATAGCAAGAAACTAAAAGAATATTAAATAAATTTTCTAGAAACTTACTTAGATATTTTCTGGAAACATACGCAGTTTTCATTTCCCATAATATTTTGTGGCTTCGCCAAGCAATTCTCCTTGGACGTCAGTCCTGACATTATCGATGTGGGTTAAGTGATTCAATTTAAAACGCAATCGTATAAAATGCAGTACAATCTATTAATGGTTTCCTTATAAAAGTATATGAAAGATATTTTTAAGTGACATCAGAGATTTTTGTATCATAAAAGAAATACATAATATGTACATTTAAAATAATTAGAGGCCGCGTCTGGCGGTGAACGCGGCGGTTGCGGGTTTGATGACACGAGCAAATGTATTTGTTTTATATCATGGATCTGGTAACGAAAGAAATTTGAGCGGGGGATGGGAGTGTTTTAAAACTAGATTTTCTCTATGAGCCCTGCTACACGCGACACATGATGTTTATCTAAAAAAAAATTTCTCGGAGATGGATTTGAACCTGCAACTATTGGAATAATTCACACTACGACATTTTAAAAGTAAAAATCGTTACGCGTTAGCATCTTATTACCTTATGTAAGAGCTAACATCAACTACATGTCACTGAAACATTCTCGAGAGCCATACAAATGTTCTTCGCCCGTCTCGCGACATTTTTAACTTGAAAATCCTGAAAAATGCACCCCCGTTAGAAAGTTAAACAAGAAGCTAGGGGTAGTCGCGTTAGGAACACAGTTTACATTTCCTGGAGATTGTCTCGTTCTGTACAGTTTCGTTCGTTTGACTTTTCTTGTTTTTTTTAGCTTCACGCTATATCCCGTACATAACAGGGTAGGCAGAGGAAACCTGGGAACTTAGTGTTAAGATACTTCATTCCCATTAAGACACTTCCACTCCCTACTTTCCGCCGAATAAAAAAACTGCCGTAGAATTTTACTTTTCTCATTTATTTCTTATGTATTGAATAAGTATTTCTGTTTTATTTTTTTTATTGAAGTAGACCGTCGTACATGAATGACACTACTCAGTGTGAGTGGTTGTAAAGAAATATATTTGCGTATTATATTGGTTTCGGGTATTTCAGAAACTTACTGAAAAAATATTCTATATATAATCTATAGGTAGGTACTTATATTATAAAGTTTAAGGAACTTCAAACTTAGGAACCTAGTATAAAGACACTCCGTTCTTATTAAGACACTTCCGTTCTCCGCTTTCTGTCGAATGCCTGGGAGGCATTGCGTATTGATTAGTAAAAATATTAAATAATATATCTCATCTTCTCGTGTGGGAATAGAACACATAACCTGTCGCGTTTAGAGTCACACTTGTGTACCTGCGCCACGGCATGCCTCAAAATGACCTCAAAAGAAATACTCTCATACAATTATCACCAAACGTAAACCTTAACAGTTTGAATGCTAATATTTTATTTAATCTGCAAGTAGGTAGGTATAGTAGGTTACCCACCTACAGTACCGCGCTACTAAAAGGCATTCTAGTTCAGTATGACTCCGCGTACCGGCATAGAATTCAAAATCCCTTTGGAATTAATACCTCTGTGGCTAAAGGAAATTGTAGTGCGAGTTTCTCTTTTAAAGAAAATGTATAAAATTTTTCCTCATGCTGTATTCCCATATAGCAAGGTCAGCAGGCTTGTAACAGTTTTAAGACACTCGTTTCTCATTTAGACATATCCGTCTCCCACTTTCCGCTGAATTTTTGCCTCCAGCATTGGGTATTGAGTGGCGGAGCTCAGCGCTGTGCTTTGTCTATAACCAGATAGAGATATAACAATAATTCATTCCTACGAGTGGGAATAGAACCCAGATTTGTCATGTTTAGATTCAGAAGCTATGCCACTACACCGCGACGACCTCCACAAAACGTAATTTGTTTAATTATATTAGAGAACGTGAACGCTCTGAGCTTTATTCGTATACTTTAGTATTCTCATATCTCTTTTCGCAACAATTGCATTACCACAATTTTAGCCTTAAAATTTAATTTCTTACTGAGTTTTATTTAAATATTTTTTAAATAGCGGTCTCGGCTTAAGAGAATCGTGTCCAATTGTAAACGAGACAGTTGTGAGTTCGATTCCCACTAAGAGAAATGAACACCAAGACAGAGTTTCTCCAAATTCCTTTAAGTATTGGCATTGGAACGTAAAGAAAGATGCGGACGACGACTAGTATAATTATTTAAATAGTCCTAGTAACAATTTTTTATTTATAATTTTAATAGCATATTTTATATAATGATAAAATAACAGAAGGCCGCACTGAAAATGTTACATAATTCATCTTCCACTCAAAGGCCAAGACTCAAGAGTCGACATTAAAATGCTACCTATTACAATTTTTTTTTATATATATTTATTTTGTTTATGCCCTTAAAATAGTATAAGTATATTTTTTAGCTTCGCGCTATCTCTCACAAAGCAGTACCCATCTAGGAGGGGAGGAGATTAAAATATAATTTTTTTAGTTTCCTGAGTGGGACTCGAACCCAAAACCATCGCATTTGCTGTTCGATGCAATATTAATCTCACTCAGTATTAATTTATTAAAAACTTATATTTAATATCTTAATTTACAAAGTATTTCAAGCCGAAACTGACATCGCTTTTCGCCTTGGCCTCTGTCTTCACCTTCACTGAGTCATGCTTGTTGCTTTTATATTGAAAGCGACTTAAATTTCAAACGAAATAATATTTTAAAGCAAAATATTTTATACAAAACATTTT